>JBBPBT010001328.1:2818064-2828245 GCA_037974875.1 Cicer bijugum | reverse complement strand
AAATAATATATTCTTGACTCTTTGTTCAATGTTTGAGAATCTCCATAATAAAAAGAAAAAAAAAAAAAGGTAGAATAAATTGGAAGTATATACCTAACTCCAAGCAGTAAAGCCTACTATCCCAAAATGTCCTACCCTTACCTAAGCCCCATTACAACCCGAAAGTCCTCTAAAAATGTATGTATCTGTTGCATAGTGATGACTAACTAGAATTTTTTCAAGCCTATGGTAGCGTGATGCATGTTCTAGGATTTGAGTGATAAATTCATAACCCTTCTAAACACTTGAGAGAATTTTGGTGAGACTGTGAGAAGAGAGAGTTGAATTTGATAAATGAATGCCAATGTGTACAAATCCTGTTTTAAATTTTTAGCAACCATAGAGCATGATAGATGTTGCAGTAGCTGAAACTGAAAATTGAGTTTGATGTGATTTGAGAAATTGAGTTTAAGGTTATTTTTAACTACACCAAACATGAAATTAATTGTTGCTTGGGGACAAGCAATAGATTAAGTTTGGGGTTGTGATGACTCTTCATCATATGCATAATTTTCCACTGTTTTAGTCTTATTTATCTTCAATCAGCAGTTAAATTAAGGATTTATTTGATACATTCGGTTTATTTTTGTTCTTTGAATTTATTAATAGGTTATGCTTGTATTTCAGTGATTAAGTAGGAGTTTTTCGTAATTTTACATTGCGTTTTGTTTTTAAGTGCAGTGCTGAATTTTGGTGAAAAATCAACATGATACATGTGGAGTATTTCAGCCATATCTGGAGTTCTAGATGTCCAATTAGTGTCATTCCAAGTGCTAATGAAAGCTAAGATTCATATCTACAAATTTCATGAAGACACTAGGACCAAATTCAGACGCGAAACATTAAGAAAATGCAAAATACGTCAGACAGCAGGTGCTGCGCGCCTGGAGCGCGCCCTGCGCGCCTGGAGCGCATTTTACAGACTTGCTACTGTCTTGTACGCGCCTGGAGCGCGCCCTGCGCGCCTGGAGCGCATTTTACAGACTTGCTACTGTTTTGTACGCGCCTGGAGCGCGCCCTGTGCGCCTGGAGCGCGCCCTGTGCGCCTGGAGCGCGTGACGCGCAGCAGCAACATTAAAAACACAATTTTTTGCTGTTTTTTGGATCTTTTTGACTCTGGGGAGCTTGGGAGACTTGTGCCCTAGCATAGAAACTCAAAGACAGCCGTTTCTAACGCCATTGAAGCAGTTTTATCAAGAATCATCCATGAATCATTCTTGTAATTCTTCTTTAATCCTTATCTTTTGTATCTCTGTCATGAGTAACTAAACCCTATTTGTTAGGGATGAGTGTAACCAGATGAAACCCTTATTTTTATGATTTGATTTCTAGTTATATGAATGAGTTTATTGAATTGTTTTTCTCATCTATGTGCTTAATGCTTTTTATTGCTTGATCAACATTAAAATGTTCTACGATTCGTATTTTGAAACGGAAGTGGACTTTACGAATGCTTGAGATGAGAAATTCATGAATTTGTAGTCTAGGGATAGATGCAGGTCATGAAACCAATTAAATTAGTTGCAAAGCAATAATTTACAAAAGAATTTCTATACGGTAATGCTTAATTCTAATCTTAAATCTACTAAGGAATTAGGGGTTACTTTGGAATTAAAGGTTCTGTCACTAAGACATTAGGGCAAGAATAATAAAGAGAATTCGGTAATAATTCAATAAAGGAATTCAGTAACTAGGATCAAATTAGACACCAAGGTTGGATTCGAAGTGAAACTCATCCCTGACATTTTTCTCATTATAAAAGATCAATTTTATTACTGTTGTTAATTTCAATTATTATTTCAATCAACTTGGGAACCTTTTGTTCAATTTTAGTAACTAAATATAATTCAATAGTAAAACGCAATCCTTGAGTTCGACACTCGGTACTACCGTTTTATTATTACTTGCAACGATTCAGTACACTTGCTGAAACGCTATCAAGTTTTTGGCGCCGTTGCCGGGGATTGCCATATCACTATTGAATTTAATTTATTTACTGAATTGAAATTTTTTGCTCTGCAATAAAATTTTTGTTTTTCTCTCTTATTTTAAATCTCTTCAGTACTCACAATTTGTCTAACCTTGTATGCGAGGCCAGTCCTCAGCTGAACTTATATTTGATCCAGAAATTGAAAAAACAGCAAAAGCACATAGAAAAGCAGCTCGAGAAAGGAGACAAAGGGAAAGACATTTAGTAGTGGACGAAGAGGTTTTAGGTGATTCTGTCATATTAACTGAAATGGCCGAACCACCACCACCAGAACGTACTCTCGGAGAGTATGGGAATCGAAACAGAAATCGTGCTCGATTACCCATTCGTCACCAACCGGTTACAGTCAATAAGTTTGAAATAAGTCCTGCTCTATACCGAGAGTTGCGGGAGATTCATTTTGCTAGTAGACATAACGAAGACGCTAACAGACACCTCACAAATTTCTTTGAATTATGTGAGACAGTGAAGGTGGACGGGGTGTCTGAAGAATGCAAGAAATTGAAGCTATTTCCATTCTCTTTGATAGATGATGCTAAAGAGTGGTTTCTTTCATTCCCCGCCGACAGCATCACCACATGGGATGATCTTGAGGATAAGTTCTTGGAACAATATTTCCCCCCAGCCATGTTCATTAGAAAGAGGCAAGAAATCACCGGTTACAAACAGAAAGAGGGAGAATCTCTTCGTGACACCTACAGGAGATTCAGAAACTTACTAGCCGGATGTCCTAATCATTCTTATGACGACACTGCCCAAATGCAAATATTCTGTAATGGCTTGAGGCCGAGCACCAGAATTATGTTAGATGCCACAGCCGGTGGTTCTTTGAATTACAAAACCGCAACAGAAGCACGAAAAATTATTGAGATCATGGCATCAAATGAACAGATGATGTTGTATGACAGAAGTGGTGGGTCGACGAGTGGTGTAATGGAGTTGAATGTTATGGATGGGTTAGCTCCAGGCAGGTTTATATCGAAGATGGAAGAGGTTATCGCCACTGAGATCAAGAAGGGAATGGCAGCTCTAAATATACAACCCCAAGCGGCCCCCGTCAAACTACTAAAGCAGACTAGTTGTAACCTTTATGGAGGAGCACATAAAACTGGAGTTTGTGAAGCACTGGATGACAATGAGGTAGAAGAACTAGAACAAGTGAATTTTGTGAGTAACAACAACAGGCAGAATAACCCCTACTCTAGTACGTACAATCCGGGTTGGAGAAATCATCCAAATTTTTCTTGGAGAGATCAACAAGGTGGATCTCAAGGTCAACAAGGAGCTCAAACAAACCAAGTCCCACCGAGAAAGGCTGCTTGGGAGAGCGCTATAGAGAAACTAGTTACAAGCACAAGTTCTTTCATTGAAGAGTCAAGAGCCGTCCAGAAAAATCACTCTGCATCAATAAAGAATCTTGAGACTCAAGTGGGTCAACTTGCTCAACAAATGGCACAAAGAACGTCCGGAAATTTGCCTAGTGACACAGTTCCGAATCCTAGAAACAATGTTAATGCAGTGACCACGAGGAGTGGCAAAGTGAGGGAACAAGTACCGCCTGAAGCCAAACAGAGTAGAAGTACCTTGACCCCAACCCACCTGGAGGAAATGGTCACACCAATACCGGGTGAAGAGCCCATCGCTATTGAAAAGGAGGAAGAACCTGTGATACAAAAAAGGGAACCACTGCCGAAACCAGAAATTAGACTCCCATTCCCTCAAAGATTAAAGAGGGAAGAAACTGAAAAACAATTTGGGAAATTTCTTGATGTTTTTAAAAAATTACAGATCAACATCCCCTTTGCAGAAGCACTAGAGCAGATGCCGACATATGCTAAGTTCATGAAAGAGATTCTGTCGAAAAAAAGAAAAATCGGAGGAGAAACAGTTATGCTTACGGAAGAGTGTAGTGCTATACTACAAAGGAAGTTACCACCGAAGCTCAAGGACCCTGGAAGCTTCTCAATCCCGTGCGCAATTGGGAATAGAACTTTTGGGAAAGCCTTGTGTGATCTTGGAGCTAGTGTAAGTCTTATGACCCTTTCGATATACAAAAAGCTAGGCATCGGAAAAGTCAAGGACACACAACTGATGTTACAGTTTGCGGATCGCTCAATGAAACATCCCTATGGAGTAGTGGAAGATGTGTTGGTTAAAGTGGATAAGTTCATTTTTCCAGTGGATTTCGTGGTACTAGACATGGAGGAAGACAATGACATTCCTTTGATTTTGGGGAGACCGTTCTTAGCAACAGCGAGAGCTATGATTGATGTAGCAGATGGCACCTTAACCCTGAAAGTAAATGAGGAAACCGTCACTTTTAACATTCTGAAAGCCATGGAACACTCAAGAGAAAGAGAAGGGTGCAATCGAATCGAGATTTTAGATGAGATAGTCAATGAAGAAATAATGCATCAAACACCCAGCCTCTCATTAGAAAGAGTTTTATGTCTACCCCAAGATGTCGTTCAAGAAAGTGAAGACCCAAAGATGAAAGAGGTGTTGGCCATGTTAGAAGCATCACCATCCTACTCCCCTCGTTTTCCTACTAGATGGGAGGAGTTGAAAGGCAATGAAGTCGAGTCTGCGAAAAAAGGGACACCACTAATTGAACTCAAGCAGCTGCCTATTCATTTGAAATATGTATTCCTGGGTGAAGAAGAAAAAAATCCAGCAATAATTAGTGCAAGCTTGAGCGAGTTGCAAGAAGAAAAGTTGTTGAGAATTCTGCGGAAACACAAGGGGGCTATCGGTTGGTCCATTGATGACTTGAAGGGAATAAGTCCAACTTTTTGTATGCACAAAATCCTCATGGAGGACAATCACAAACCGGTGGTACAACCCCAAAGGAGATTGAATCCGGTAATGAAAGAAGTGATCAGGAAAGAGGTGGTAAAGCTATTAGAAGCCGGCCTCATATACCCAATTTCAGATAGCTCTTGGGTGAGTCCCGTCCAAGTGGTACCAAAAAAGGGGGGAACGACTGTCATCACAAATGAAAAGAACGAGTTAATTCCTACTCGAACGGTTACAGGCTGGAGAGTGTGTATTGATTACAGGAGATTGAACAGTGCCACGAGGAAGGATCATTTCCCGCTCCCTTTCATTGATCAGATGCTTGAGCGGCTAGCCGGACATGAGTATTACTGCTTCCTAGACGGTTATTCAAGGTACAATCAGATAGCTGTAGCCCCCGAGGATCAAGAGAAAACTGCATTTACATGTCCGTATGGGGTATTTGCTTATCGAAGAATGCCATTTGGACTGTGTAATGCGCCGGCTACATTTCAAAGGTGCATGATGTCCATATTTTCTGATATGATTGAGAAACATATCGAGGTATTCATGGATGACTTTTCTGTATTTGGGTCATCCTTTGATAATTGTCTGATTAATCTATCTCTTGTATTAGAAAGGTGTGAAAAATCTAACTTGGTCCTAAATTGGGAGAAATGTCATTTTATGGTAAGAGAGGGAATTGTTTTGGGCCACCGAATCTCCCACAAGGGGATCGAGGTAGATAAGGCCAAGGTTGAAGTTATTGAAAAACTTCCCCCTCCTACCAACGAGAAAGGCATTAGAAGCTTTTTAGGCCATGCTGGATTTTATAGAAGGTTTATAAAAGATTTTTCAAAAATTGCAAAACCACTTACAAACCTACTTGCGAAAGACACACCTTTCAAATTCAATGAGGATTGTTTGCATGCCTTTAACAATTTGAAAAACCAGCTGATAACTGCCCCCATTATCACTGCACCTGACTGGTCACTACCTTTTGAAATCATGTGTGATGCAAGTGACAGTGCTATTGGGGCAGTTCTGGGACAAAGAAAAGACAAGATGTTGCATGTGATCTACTATGCTAGTCATGTTTTAAATCAGGCACAACACAATTATGCTACAACTGAAAAAGAATTATTGGCTGTAGTCTATGCTTTTGATAAATTTTGGTCTTATCTATTAGGATCGAAAGTTATTGTTTACACTGATCATGCTGCTTTGAGGTATTTGTTTACTAAGCAGGAATCAAAACCAAGGTTGCTTAGATGGATTCTATTACTACAAGAATTTGACATTGAAATTCGGGATAAAAGGGGATCAGAGAACACTGTGGCTGACCACCTATCTCGATTGGAGAAGGTCGAAGAGAATGAGGATATTAGACCGATTCGAGATCAATTTGCTGATGAGCACATCTTTGCCATCACCATGGCACCGTGGTTCGCCGACTTTGCTAATTTCAAGGTGGGGGGTACAATCCCATCTGATTTCACTTACCAACAACGAAAGAAGTTTATCCACGATGCCAAATTCTATGTATGGGATGAACCCTTTCTGTACAAAAGAGGAGTAGATGGGCTGTTGCGAAGGTGTGTGCCCGAGGAGGAACAAGAAAAGGTAATGTGGCACTGCCACGACTCTGAGTATGGGGGTCACTTCAGTGGTGACCGAACTGCAGCAAGAGTTCTACAATCGGGGTTGTTTTGGCCTTCATTATTCAAAGACGCATTCAACTATGTGAAGAAATGCGATCGATGCCAGCGCACCGGTAACATTTCAAAACGGGATGAGATGCCGCAAAACCCTGTATTAGAAGTAGAAGTGTTCGATGTGTGGGGTATTGATTTCATGGGTCCATTCCCATCATCATATAACAAGGTTTATATTTTGGTGGCGGTGGATTATGTTTCAAAATGGGTTGAAGCAATAGCTACTCCAACAAATGATTCGAAACAGGTTATCACCTTTCTCAAGAAGAATATATTCGCTCGTTTCGGTGTGCCTCGAGCCTTGATCAGTGACGAAGGCACCCATTTTCTAAACCGGAATATGGAATACCTTCTGAAGAAATATAATGTGCGCCATAGAGTGGCAACCCCATACCATCCACAGACTAGTGGGCAGGTTGAAGTCTCCAACAGGAAGCTCAAACGAATCCTAGAAAAGACAGTAACTGCCTCACGAAAAGATTGGTCAACGAAACTTGATGATGCACTTTGGGCCTACCGAACGGCTTTTAAGACCCCCCTGGGTATGTCCCCGTATCAAATGGTGTATGGTAAAGCTTGTCATTTACCTCTCGAACTTGAGCATCGAGCGTTTTGGGCGACAAAGTACTTGAACTTTGACTTGGGCAAGGCAGGTGAGGCGAGAATTCTTCAACTTCACGAGTTAGAGGAGTTCCGGAATTTTGCTTATGAGAATGCCAAGATATATAAAGAAAAAACCAAGAAATGGCATGACAAGAAAATAAGACTCAAGGAATTCCAAGAAGGAGAACTAGTTCTCCTATTCAACTCAAGATTGAAGTTGTTTCCCGGAAAACTAAAGTCAAGATGGTCGGGCCCTTTCAAGGTAATCAAGGTATTTCCACACGGTGCCGTAGAGTTGAAGGATACACACTCCGATTGGAACTTCAAGGTCAATGGACAAAGACTCAAGTCATATTTCGGGGAAGAGTCAAGACTTTCGATGGAGTCCATCCATCTGGACACAACTTGAAGAGTGAATTGTCAAGCTCAGGACACTAAACAAGCGCTTGTTGGGAGGCAACCCAACTTCATATCCTTTTCATTTTAGTTGACATCACTTCATTTAATTTTAATTTTAGCTTTTAATTACTAATTTTATTCATTCTTGATGTTTAGTATAAGCAAGGAATCGAAAAAATGTGCTGGGGATTGTTTTTTTGTTAAGAAGCAGCAAAAAACGCGCCTGGAGCGCGCCTCATGCGCTTGAAGCGCATTCTGGAACTTTCTTTCAGTGAAAAACGCGCCTGGAGCGCATGCTGGGCGCTTGAAGCGCATTACGCGCTGTTGCTTCTGTTTGAGGCGCGCCTGGAGCGCATGCTGGGCGCTTGAAGCACATTACGCGCTGTTGCTTCTGTTTGAGGTGCGCCTGGAGTGCATGCTGTGCGCTTGAAGCGCATTACGCGCTGTTGGCTCTGTTACCACGCGCCTGAAGCGCGCCCGGATGCGCCTGGAGCGCATTTTACAATTGTGCCACTGCATTGCGCGTGCCTGAAGCGCGTCCCATGCGCTTGAAGCGCATTGTTGGGCTTTAAAACACCCCAAACAGGTACAACCTTCCCTCTTTCACAACAATCCTCCCTCTTTCACAAACACCATTACCATTGAAGCACTCTCTTCACTCTCATCCTCAAGTAAGTTCCCCTCTCCTATCCAACATCATCCCATCCTCAAGTAAGTTTCCTCAAACTTCTAATAGCAACTCATTCTTGGTGACTGATGCATGTGGGTTTTCTTCTTTTTGTTGTTTTGTTCTTCCTTTCTTTCTCTTGTAAACTTGAATCTATGCTGTATTTTATACATTATGCATGAATGTATGTTGTTAATGAGATCAAATGGGGTTAATGGTTGCGAGATTGGGTGTTTTCATTCATTATGATGCCTGCATGCCAACTGTTTGATAAAATGCCACAACCACTATTGTGCCTGCATGCCAACTGTTTGATAAAATGCCACAACCACTATTGTGCCTGCATGCCAACTGTTTGATAAAATGTCACAACCATCATCATGCTTGCATTCCAACTGTTTGTTAAAATGACACAACCAATGCACATGCACTATTATCACTTAGAATGTTAGTGGACAAACGCATGGCCATGTATGATGTTATTTCTCCAAGGTCGATCGTACTTAAATTAACTATCTCTAACTTGGAATATTTTGAACCTTGGGGGTGATTACTTGTTTTGCAGGACCTAATGGCAACCCAACAAAAGGCAAAACGAACTAAGGTTGCGACTACATCCTCTGCCCCACAGCATGATGCATTCATATTCAAGAACATGGCAACACAAGAATACTATGCCAAACTCCCAACAGTCCACAAGTTTGTAAGTGAAAAAAATTTTCAGTTGGAAGACGATGAATTTGTTGACATCCAGGCTATGATTGCTTCCAGAGGATGGGAGAAACTGACCACATTTGTCACCACAGCGAGCAAATCATTAGCTGTGGAATTCTACTCTAATGCCTCCGATCTAAAGTCCAACCAACCATTCCCACTTGACCAATTTGTGAGCTATGTGAGGGGAAAAAGGGTACCATTCACACCTCAAGTCATCAATGAAATCCTTGGCCTGCCAAACTATAATGATTGCCGCTTTCTAGCTATGGAGAAAAAACTTGTAAGAGCAAGCAGTCAGGAAATCCTACACACTTTATGCAGACCAGGCACAGATTGGGTACGAAATAGAGATGGCTCCATTCGGAAATTACGCTCAGTGGACCTCACCCCGATTGCTAAAGCATGGAGTACTTTTGTCCATCATACGCTATTGCCATGTTCGAATGTGTCCGATATAACATTTCAAAGAGCATGTCTACTACTTGCTATCTTAAAAGGTGACAGAATTAATGTGGGCATGTTAATAGCCAATGATATTTGGGGCACAGCCATTCTTGACCCCCCAACAGGCTACTTCCATCACGCCTCCCTGATAGGCAAATTATGTGAATTGGTGAGAGTGATACCAAAACAAGGGGAAGAAATGTTGAAACCAGCTACTCCAATCACTGCAAGATGGATAACAAAACACTCTATGATTCCAGCAGACTACCCTGTTATCCCACCAGAAGCGATGCCAGCAGAGGAACACACTGAACCACATGAACCACCGCACCACCCCCCACATCCAGTCCAACTCTCTAACGAAGACAGAATCGGTAGATTGGAAACTATGATGGAACGAGTAATGATTGATCAGCGAGATAGACACGCCAGATTAGAGCTGGGGATGACCAATCTCTATCGAGCATTCGCCTCTTCTCAACAGACACCGGGAGGCATGTTTTATGCTGATCTATTTACACCTCACCAGTACACAGGCGACCAGAGCGGAACAGGAGCAGATGATCTAAACGAGGATCCTTGAATTGCTAAACTAGAGAAGTTTTCTTTCTTTTGTTTCGAATTTTTTTCTTTTGTTTTTCTTTTTCTTCTTCTTTTTTGTTTCTTTTCTTGTTCTTCTTTGTTTTAGTCGAGTCTGTTTGCTTTTCTGTGTTTCTTCTTGTTTTCTTTGTTTGATGATGAAATGTTGTAATAACTTGCACTTGATCTTAAAGTTTCTGTTTGGGATTTCGAAAGTTAAACTCTATCTCTTAGATTATGTTAGTGCTCAAGT
>JBBPBT010001328.1:2773880-2812611 GCA_037974875.1 Cicer bijugum | reverse complement strand
ATTTTTGAAATATAAAATTTTTATTCATAATACTGTTAATATGTTAAAGTTTATATATATTATATTATTTTTAAAATTTAAAAATCTTATTTACAATACTACTAATATGTTAAAGTGAAACTGCAGAATTATTTTGAACACAAATTGTTAACTTATGCAGAAAATTTAAATTGCAGAATTTTTGAACACAAATTTAAATTGCAGAATTGTTTTACTAATTGGTTTCTATGCCTAAATTATGTTTGGCACAAATTGTTTTGAATAAAAACTGAAACTGCAGAATTTAAAGTGCAGAATTTAAATTGCAGAATTGTTTTAAACACAAATTGTTAACTTATGCAGAAAATTTAAGTTGCAGAATTTTTGAACACAAATTTAAATTGCATAATTGTTTTACTAATTGGTTTCTATGCCTAACTTATGTTTGGCACAAACTATTTTGAATAAAAACTGAAACTGCAGAATTTAAAGTGCAGAATTTAATTTGCAGAATTGTTTTGAACACAAATTGTTAACTTATGCAGAAAACTTAAATTGCAGAATTTTTTAACACAAATTTAAATTGCAGAATTGTTTTACTAATTGGTTTCTATGCCTAACTTATGTTTGGCACAAATTGTTTTGAATAAAAACTGAAACTGCAGAATTTAAAGTGCAAAATTGTTTTGAACACAAATTGTTAACTTATGCAGAAAATTTAAATTGCAGAATTTTTGAACTCAAATTTAAATTGCAGAATTGTTTTACTAATTGGTTTCTATGCCTAACTTATGTTTGGCACAAATTGTTTTGAATAAAAACTGAAACTGCAGAATTTAAAGTGCAGAATTTAAATTGCAGAATTGTTTTAAACACAAATTGTTAACTTATGCAGAAAATTTAAATTGCAGAATTTTTGAACACAAATTTAAATTGCATAATTGTTTTACTAATTGGTTTCTATGCCTAACTTATGTTTGGCACAAACTATTTTGAATAAAAACTGAAACTGCAGAATTTAAAGTGCAGAATTTAATTTGCAGAATTGTTTTGAACACAAATTGTTAACTTATGCAGAAAACTTAAATTGCAGAATTTTTGAACACAAATTTAAATTGCAGAATTGTTTTACTAATTGGTTTCTATGCCTAACTTATGTTTGGCACAAATTGTTTTGAATAAAAACTGAAACTGCAGAATTTAAAGTGCAAAATTCTTTTGAACACAAATTGTTAACTTATGCAGAAAATTTAAATTGCAGAATTTTTGAACACAAATTTAAATTGCAGAATTGTTTTACTAATTGGTTTCTATTCCTAACTTATGTTTGGCACAAATTGTTTTGAATAAAAACTGAAACTGCAGAATTTAAAGTGCAAAATTGTTTTGAACACAAATTGTTAACTTATGCAGAAAAAATAAATAACTCACAAGATCTGGAAAATGTGACCCTATTGCAACAAGTAGGCTGATTGTTGCTCGTTGCCAATCAGAATTGAGTTCCTGCAGAAGACATTCAGTGTGAAACACATAAATCGTGAGCAGCAACATGCGAAATCTATTTAAGCCAATAACTGGAATATCCTAAGATAACTAGGACTTTAATTGGAATATTGGTATCGTTCTCGTACAAGAAAGAAACCAATAAACCATATTTACTTTTAATCCTTTTTCATATTTTTCTTTCATATTTAGTTGGCATGCTTATGCACACTGCCCAACACTTTGTTGACAATCCACAACATTCCAATAGATGAAAAGGTTAAGAGCCAAAATGTTTTTACCTACAACCTGTACACTGTTTTATCTTAAGAATTGCGGCGAGCAAGTTTGTCTTCAATCACAACGAGGTCGTTGTTATCACTAACCTGTAATCTTGCCCTTTCCTATTCCAGTCATTTGAAAACAGTAAGTATCAATTACTAACTCATGTTTCCCATCAGATCAGTACAAAAAATAGAAGGGTAGCAATCAGTGAAAGTTATAACCACACTGTGTACATTTGCAGAGAAATCAATCTGGAACTAAACGGTTAAATGGAACGAAATGATTACCTTTGCAAGAGTTGATTTTATTTCCAAGATGATAAATCACCTTCTTTTATAGAGTAGATTTCGTTTGTCTTCGATTTTGTTTCCTTCAGAAGTTTTAGGGTTGACAGAGGTTGAGAGATTTGGGGGTTTTCAAAAATTTTAGGGTTGAGGACGGATGAGCGTGGTGCTAGGAAAGGAATACATGCGGGAGTGACAAATGAAATTACAAAATCTGGAAAACGAAACACAAGAGAGGTTTATTGCCCTAAACGACGACAGTTGATAAAAAGCGCCCCATGAACTGTCGCAAACTGGTGGTGAGGGTGAAAATTGCGTGGTTTATATGGTGGTATGGTGGCGGTGGTTGACGAAAACCGCCCCAGAAACCGTCGCAATGTGGGGTTAAGGGCGGTTATTTCAGAACCGTCGCAGGCCAAGTGTCGCAAACTTCAAAAATTCTTGTAGTGTGGGTTATATTCTAATATGTATTAAGATAAAAATAAATAATATTAATTACCCTAGCTAATTCTATATTAAAACTTTAAAGAAAATCTAATAAAGCAATAATTAGACTGTTGATTATGCATAAATGCAAAACAAAATGAAAGCAAATCCAATAAAATAAAAACATATGACAAAATATAATTGTACCAATAATTGGACTATTGATTATGCATAAATATAAAAGTTCATGTGCTGCAAAAATTTTAGGTTGAGATTGTCGCGTCCGGTTTGTCCGCGAAAAAGGAGTCGCCATCAATTTTATTTTTATTAAAGGAAAAATTGAATAAAACCTAAAATAATATTTTTGAACCAAAAATTTAGATTCGGGAGTCGATTACGAGTAGGAAAGTATTATCACCCTACAACGTCCGTTAAAACGGTTACCCTATAATTAATTATATACAAACTATTTATTTATTTATTTATTTTTATTATTTTTACCCCAAAAAGAATAATAAAAAAATTAAATTATTTACATTAATGAAATAAGAAAAAATATTTTCTTTTATTAATTTGGTTTGACAAGGGGAATACCTTGCTTCTACGTATCCCCAGGTGCAATAGGGAAATCAAAACACACGTAGTACTTGGGTATAAAATATTTATGTGTTGACCAATTTTATTATTAATTTTACTTTATATATACATATCAAAATAAATTAACAATATAATAGTGATAATCATAGTAATAATGGTAATAATAATAATAATAATAATAGTAATAAGAATAAGAATGGTGTGTTATATATTGATTCATTTCTTCGGTTTATTTTCTATTCAATTGATCACCATTATACTGATTTTTATGACCATCAGTCCATTTCTTTTCTTTTTTTTTTCCATTTATTATGATCATCATTACATCGATTTTTATGACCATCAATTCATTTCTTTTCGGTTTCCTTTATTTTTATTAATTATTATTATTATTACTATTATTATTATTATTTCCTTTTTTTAATAAAAAGTAAAAAATAAATAAAACTCGGACAAAATTAGGTGCCAACAGAGATGATGGTATTTCAGTCTAAAATATGAGAGATTTTATCTGAAAGAGTATATAAATAGATTACAAATAATAATTTAAATGGTATATTGACTTTGTTTATTTTCTAAATAAGAAAACATGATACACGACATGTTTATATTATAATAGCAAAGTGATATACAAATTATTGAGTCTCCTATGTGTCAACAATAAAGTGGTATACATATGATCCTGATTCCTATATTATTAGAAAAATTCAAAATAAGATGAGTGAGTGGAAGCATCAATGTCTTAGTTTATGCGGTAGATTTACACTTTTTAAATGTGTGTTTAGCTCGATTCCATATTATCCTACGCAATATGCTGAGCTTTCAAAGATGTTGTGTGATGAGATAGAGAAGATTCATATAAGCTTTCTATGGGGAATACAAACCATTCATGTAAACCTCACATGGTTGGCTAGAAAGTTTTTTGTTTGCTTAAAGTTGATGGAGTGCTTGGGATTAGGAGCCCACACAAGATGAATGAAACTTTTTCATGAAAATTTTGTGGAATTCGATTAATAGGCCAAACTACCTTTGGTGCAAGGTTTTGTACAACAAGTATGACAGGGATATAGACCCGTCCGTTGCTATTAATATCCAACCTTATGATTCCCCTTTTATGGAGGGCCTTAGCTGGTATTTAGGACAGGTTTTAGAGTTGCATAGTTTGGAAATTGGGTAATAGACACCAAATAAATTTTTGGCATGACAAATGGATAGAAAACAATCACTTTCTCATGAACCTATGTACTAAGTTAATTATTAACACGACCACTCTAACTGTGTGAATGATGTCTTAACAAACACAAGGGCTTGAGATATCAATCTCCTTAATACTCTTCTTCCTCCTAACATTGTGAACCAACTGATGGCTATTTTGGCTCCTATGGATATTGATGGTCCAGACTCTATAGGGTGGTACGGTATCAATACCCATCATTTCATTGTTCATGGAGGTGAATTGGTCTCGCTTGTGGAACTGAAAGGGAGTGCATAGTAACCTATGGATTGTAACCTATGAACGCCTCCTCACAAACTATCGATGAAGCCGATGCTGTATAAAGTGTCTCTTCCATGTGTATGGACTCTATGGGAATGCACTACTAGAATTTTCGCCTATAGTGATCGATTTAGAGACTGAGTACTAATATAATAAAAACAAATTCAAAACTCATAAAACTAACTTCCTTGAAAAAGAGCTAGTTACTGAAAAAGTTAAAATAAACAAGTGCAAGACTACTACTTCACATAGCAAGTAACTGTTAGTGTGACATGCTTATATTTTCTATATATCTTGTCAAATTGATGATATAAATGACCAATTAGTTTTTCAGTATACAAAGCATAAAATTTCCAAGTGGGATATTTTTCTACTCAAAACACACATGAACTAACATTTAACAATTAGTTTATGCCTTGCCAGTTTGTATCTTATTTTCTGACTCCAAAAATTTGCCCCAGAAAGGGTGTTTCTGCCAAACCATATTCATTTCCTCAAGTGGGATACCCTTTGTTTCTGGCAAAAACTTGTAGATGACTATGGTCATTATGACCACAAAGCAACCAAAGAAAATGAATAAACCAAACTTGAAGTGACAAAGCATTGATGTGAAGAATTGAGCTATGAAGAAAGTGCTGATCATATTCACAGAAACTGTGATACTCTGAGCGGCAGATCGAATTTCAAGAGGAAAAATTTCGCTCGGTATTAACCATCCCAGAGGACCCCAAGACCAAGCGTAACCTGAAACATATACACATATCACACCTACAATAACAATTGCATACCATTTAGGAAGTGTTCCTGGGTTCCCACTTGTGCCAAATGTGACAGCAATAGCAATTGCATGATAATCTGTTGAGAAAACACACATAAAAGTGAGTAACCTGAATTAAAAACAAACAAAAACAGTGAAGCGAAAAGCGGTGAAAATGTGAAGAACAAATGTACCTGACAAATCAACATTTGCACACCACCCTCAAGGAAAAGAGCGCGTCTTCCAAATTTATCTACGACAAAGATTGAAATCAAGGTGGAAATGGGCTTAAAACTTCCGATGATCGCTGCAGACATGAGAGAAGCTTGGCTTCCAAAGCCAATTGTTCTGAACAAAATAGGAGCATAGAATGTGATCACATTCAAGCCAGTGAATTGCTGAAAGAAAGGAATCAACACTGCGAAAACAAGTTGTGGCCTATATTTTCTCTCCAACAAGGTTTTCCAAGGGTGTGTCACTTTAGCCGAGGCCTCACTAGCCGCAACAATATCTCTAAACTCTGCATCAACATCATCTGTACCACGAATTTTCACGAGCTCCTTTCTTGCATCTTCATGAAGACCACGTGCGACAAGTGAGTTTGGCGAATCAGGAAGACAAAATGATCCTACAACAAAAATCAATGCAGGTACCGCACCAAGCCCCAAGCTTAATCGCCATCCCTCACCATTAAGTATCTTGGCAAAATAGTAGTTGAAAAGATTGGCTGAAAAAATGCCTAAAGTAAGTGACAATTGGAAACACATGTTTAGTGCTCCTCTGTATTTATATGGTGCCATTTCTGAGACATAGATTGGAACTGACTGCAAATGTACAGAAAAAAGTATCAATTGGTTAGCATAAGATTATAAATTTACAATCATAGCATGACACAATCATTCCATCTATCTATCTATCTATCTATCTATCAATCTAAAGAAAATGTACCTGATTAGCACATCCAATGCCAAAACCAAGCAACAACCTTCCAACAATAAGCATCCAAATGTCCATGGCTAATCCATTGAGTAATGCACCTGAAACAAAGAACAATCCACCCATAATCATAGTTGCACGCCTACCAAGCATTCTTGTTATGTTGGATGCACCAAGACCAGCAACAAGAGCACTTAGATAAAGAGAAGATGTAAACAGTGTCAATATCTGACTGTTGAATTTGCAGTATTGGTTTGAAGAAGGTTTCACATTTGACTCCTTTTCATAAACAGATGGAAAGAAACGTTTCAAGAAGGAATCCATTGAAGTAACACCACCTAAAAAATTCAACAAAGGAAAAGCCGTATGACACAAATTTCATCAATCATAACATATGCATCAAAACACACAAAAAGCTATTGTTTCCAAGATTAAAACAAAACCAGAATTAAGAGAAATTAACAACAAAACCCAGATATCAAAACCCCATTTTCAAATTAAAACAAGGGCTTTTTAATTCAAAAACACATTATCATGAAACCAATAATTATTAGCAAAAAATGTAAAATTTGTAAAAGAAAAAAAATGATGGAAATTAATTACCTGATACTCCATGGTCATAACCAAAGATTAATCCACCACTTGCTGCCATGATGCAAGTGATAACCACCCTAAAGGTGAGTTTTCCTGGATACTTTGTTGGAACATCCATGATTGTTTGCTAAGTCATTATTGCCTTTAACTCTATAAGATTTATAGATATATTTATACTTTGATGTATAAAGATATATAAAGATATATAAGATATATAAAGAAGTGAAGACTAGCTAAGCATTACAGCGAAAAGATGAAACCTTGATTAAATGACACTATTTATAGTAGTTCATGTATCTGTTTTTTTTATCTACCCACTAGTTTTAACAAAAGTGTTGGAATAGATTAAACTATTTTGTATATTCTTTGTTTTTTTATATACCATTGTTGTATTTTCTTATTTTATTGTTTTAATTTGTTGGCTGACAACTTTTTATTTTTTGTTGAGACGGACTGGATTACATTTTAAATTTTATTTTGTTTGTTTTCTTTCCTTTCTGTTCGAATGTTGTTACAAGAAGTTTTACATTTTTCATTTTTAGAAATGGTTAGAAGAATATTGACACTTCTTTCTATTTATTTTCTGAAAATCAAATTATTATAAAATATCTATAGATCTTTATTGATGTAGGCTTTATGTGATAAATTTAAAGTAGGTCTAAATCTATCTCTATGGATCTTAATGTTAATGACACAAGATATTTCATTCATATTTTTCATATCAAAATTTTAAAGAAAAAATATTTCACCTATAGATAAATTATGAAAATAATTTGATATTTTATTTTATTTAATCACACAAATATAATGAAAATTCGTCTTGAATAAATTCGCTATACCACTTACAATTAATTACAATATTACTTCTAGTTTTTTTACATGATCTAAAAACTTTAAAATGAATTTTATTAATTAAGGGTGTTGTGGCTAATCCAAGAATAATCAAAACTATTAAAGAATACATAAAAATCAAATTATATGAGAATTTAATTTATCTTTAGACTATGATTAAAGTGGACAATTTTGTTGGCCTTTTTTTTTTCTACCATAAAAAAGGGGGCAATTGTCAATCTATTTAAGGGTTTTCCATTTTAGACATGGGTTCCGAGTTTTGGTATTAGGAGGAGCAATTGTACTTGTTTTGGAGTGTCTAGGAATTGAAGATTTCAACATTGCAGACAAGAATTGAGATGCATTTCATGTAATTTTATTTTCTTCATTGTTTCTATATATTTAATCATAAATTAAATTTTCTTTGAGACTATGCAGTTTTGAATCTTATATATTATTTATGCAATTAAAGTGGTTGTTTTTAATCATCCATTTTTATTCTTAATATTTTTCATAGGTTTAATTAACAAATTGGATTAACATTATATTCACTATCGGAAAATAGGTAGTAATAATTAGACTTAGAATTAATGTTCATGTTTTAATATTTTATATAGGAATATAGAGTATTAGCATATGTCTCAGCGAACTTTCATGCTTTGAGTAACAAGCTAGATCCCTTAAAAAATTAGAGTTCATTATTATTAAAAATGATTTTGAGTCAGAGAATTGATCTTAATCTAATATGCTAATTTGACGTAACTATAATAACTTAATGCTAAAATAGTGGATTTAATAAATACATAGTGAAAATGGGGTGACTCAAAATCCTAATATTTTTTCCCATAATCTTTATCTCGTTAATTTTCATTCATTTGCAATCAAACAAGCAATTATAAACCCTTTAATCACCTAAGTGTAATTCACATTGATGCAATTTAAATCAATTACAATGCATGTGGATACAAACTTTTTTATTAACTCGTGAAATTTATGGTACAATTTGAAATTATTAATCAAGTTTTTTTGTAACACCCCGATTTTTAACAGCGAGAGTGTATTTTTTTTTTCAAAACAAATTCATAAAACAAAAGAATAAATAAGGAAATACCTTTGGATAAATATTTAAGTCATAACACAACTTACAAGCAGTAGAATAGTTTTTGAAATACGAATCCGAAGTATTTACACATCAAAAAGTGGTACATGGATCCCATCGAAAATAAAAGGTCATGCTGACAATATTGGTATAGGTACAGTCTTCCAAATTAAAATAAACACATCCCAAAAGAAAGACATCTTGTCCCTATACGTCAATCTAATCTGATCATTCTACAAAAACTATACATCCCGAGTGATCTTCACGCGCCCCACAAGATCCTCCTAACATAGTTGTAAAGGGTCACCAACTGAAATTAACAATTAACACATAACATTTTAAGTTTTTAAATGCCCAAAATAACCTTTCAACTTAGCATGCACCTTAAAAGGGTTATCCATATGCTAAACGTTCATATAATATTTGCCAAGTAAAAATGAAATCAAAATAAGGTTTTAATCAATCAAGTAATGAATCAACTGACCAATCAATTGATGAATCAATTGGGCAATCGATTGTCTGACTCAGAATAAATTTTTTTACTAAGCAAATCGATTGGGAAATCGATTTCTTAAAGTTTTTAGTGAAACCTGTATTCTGGGTTTAAATCAATCGATTGGACAATCCATTGGGAAATCGATTTCTTAAATGTTTTTAGTGAAACTTGTATTCTGGGTTTAAATCAATCAATTGGACAATCAATTGGGAAATCGATTTCTTAAATGGTTTTATCAGACCTGTGTCCCGTGATTAAAGAAATCGATTGAAATAAATAGCTGAGCCACTATAACAAGCCAAATCGATTGGCAAATCGATTAGTTCAGTATATTTTTAAGATTCAAGAAACACAAGAAATGTGATTATCGATTAGACAGTCGATTAAGCTGATATTACATTTTAACAACATCGATTGGGAAATCGATTGTTCTGAAGTTTTTTCTAAAACTACATAAACTGAATCTATCACAATTACACACAATTCCAAAACATAACACTTAGCAATTATAACACAATTACCACGACGACTTAAGTTTCGAAATAGTTTTGCAATCAATCACACTTACACACAATTCCAAAACATCCACACTTGGCAATTATAACACAATTACCACGATAACTTAAGTTCGAAATGGTTTTGCAATCAATCACCCTCGCACACAATTCCAAAACATAAAACTTAGCAATTATAGCACAATTACCACGACAACTTGAGTTCAAACACTCAATCATAATCTTGAATCAAACATGACTCGTGTGCCAAGCACCCTAATGCAATGCTTATATGCCAAAATGCATGGACTCGGAATTCCAAACCAAAACCCTCCTCGAAGGGCCGTAAATCATAATTGTACCGCCTATCACAGGCCGAAATACTAAATTACCGAGGTGCCACCTATCACGTGTCAGCACGATTTACTAAAAACGTAAATCGTAAACGTACCTCCTATCACAGGCCGAAGTACTATTTACCGAGGTGCCACCTATCACGGGTCAGCACGATTTACCAAAAATGTGCAGTCTATCGTAGACCTTACACGACGCGACAATCCCCGCAAGGATAAGATGAACTAACAAATCACATGGAATCATCTTGTGGCCCATCCGGTCACCACTATCACCATGGCCCATCCGGTCGCCATGTACTATGAAATGCATGAGCATACTCTGACTCTATCCACGACAATCGTTAAGTAAATGCAGATATTAAAAGATTCCCCATTTTTAATACTCATTTAACTCTAACAACTTTTCACGACAATCATTAAGTAAACGTAGATATTAAGAGATTCCCCATTCTTAATACTCATATAACTCTAACGATTTTCACTGCAAACATTAATTAAACAGAGATATTAAATGATTCCCCATTTTTAATACTCGTTTAACTCTAATGATTTTCACGACAAACATTAAGTAAACATAGATATTAAAAGATTCCCCATTTTTAATACTCGTTTAAGTCTAATGATTTTCAAATTCCACACAGAACATACTCAGACATATTCTCAAATTCAATCCACAATTCACACCAAATCACATCAATTCATTTTTCCACAAAATCCAAACAAACACATCTCAGAATTTATAAATATTAATTATGAACACGTCAAATACGACAAACACAAATCATCAAAACCCACCACTAAAACACATCAAATTTCATTTCCTCACAAACATACATAAATGAGTTAAATTCATTTTCCACAAAACACTCATCAATATCACCAAAACCCAACTCTAAGATTTTACCCATAAAAGCATTAGATTCACTTTCCCCCAAATCAACACTTCAACCCTAACAAAATTCTTTTCCACGCAACCACAGATAAGTTCCTAAATGCAAACTAAAAGTTTGGAAGGAGCCTTTACCTTAACGTTAGCTTTAACGAGAGATTACGGTACCGCTAGTAAATCTGGTAAAATCTCCGCTCGCGACGTCGCTTCCAAAGTTAGTTCACTAGCACCGTAGCATGGATGTGTGCAACTTTCCCTCCTATCACTTCTTGAAACAAAGCTTAGATCTAGTAGAAAAGTGAAGGTTTGGGTTTGACGGTTTTGAAGTCACTAACACCGTTTTCGAATCCGAGAAGAAGAACGAGGAAGGAGAGAAGAAGTTGAGTAGCAGGGGAATGTTTTCCTTTCACTCACACTAGGTTTTCTTGAAGCCAAAGAAGGAAGAAGAAAATGGAAGGAAGGAGGAAGAAGAAGAAGAAGGGCTCGCGAGATTGGAAGGAAACATGTTTCTGTTTCCTCTGTTTTTGTTTTCTTCCTTTCCTTTTCTAGCTTATATATATACATATATATATATATATGACTTACTATTTATATATATATATATATATTACTTACTACAATAATATATGTATATATATATATTACTTATAATATATATTCATATATTTGTATACATATATATTATAATTAAAACTAAACCAATAAAAATCTAACAACTCTCACATGCATCACTTCACTCACATCTCAAACTATTTTGATAAAAATATCTACTCTCGTCGCAACTCAATTGACATATACAATTTTTAGCAACTCGAGATATTTTTAACATAACTCCCAATAATTAAATTCTTCGTAAAAGATTCACCGCAGTTAATTTAATTTACTTATCGACGAGTAATTTTAATCGGCATCAAAATATCTTTTTGGTCATTTAAATTCCCAAAATATTAATAACTTTGGCTAAAAAGCCTCTGAGTTCAATACCAAAATACACTAAAATACATAAAGTATAATTTAAAATTGTGGGTCTTACATTTTTGGTGTCCTTGTCGCAAATTCCTGATTAATATTCAACAAGGCAAACTAGTCATACTTAGGTTATATTTTAAATTTGTAGGTTCTTCAATTTCTAAAATATAAAAAAAATAATCCATTGATTTCTTTTATTTTTATTGCTATAGCTCTCTACTGCTAAAAGTTTTCTGAGTTGTGCGTGCAGGGTGAAACTTTAGAGAAATTGCTTTACGTTCCTCAAATCGGAAAACTGTAAAGCTAAGAAGGAAAAAAGTGAGAGATCCTAAGCAAGCAGAAATAAACTATATGAATCCACCATTGCCATTGCCACCTCAGTGTGTTATTATAGATTTCGGTAGAATACAATATAGGGGAAGATGACACATGGATTTCATGACGCGAGCATGATTCCATATGAAGTTAATTCGTTAATGCTAAGTGCCCTCAAGAATGAATAATTTTTGTGAGCTTAAATTGAAAACCCAAATCAACATTTAAAAAATTTCTTAGAGATTTGTGGAAAAACAAACCCTCTCAACGTATTTGAAGATGCCAAATAGTTTGGGACTTGACATCTTCAAATAGTTAAAAATTCGATTTCATCCATTCCATCAGGAATAATGAACACATGGAATGAATTGGAGGAAATAATTTATTGATAAGTCTTTTCTGGTCTCTAACTTCATTCATAAAATGGCTGAGATCACATGAGTTGAACAAAACAATGCTAAAAATTTGTATGATGCACATGAGAGGTATAAATTGTTAGTAAAGTGATGTATAGGGCATGGATTCAATGAATTCACAAAAATGCAGCAGCCATTACGTCAGATGCCTCAGTTGAGATCTTTAGGTACACCAACTATTGGTGAACCTACCAGTTGATCGAACAAATGGAATCAAATGAATTTCGGGTACAACATGATAAATGGACTTCAAGAAATTATTTTTTTGAGGTCGACACCATATTCTATATGTTAGCCACACAAAAAATTATGTTTTCATAAATAGACAAGCTAGCTAAGAAGATAGAGGTAGTTCCCAATGGAGGTTATAAAATCATTGAAACTCTTGCCCAATAAATTATGAGGTGTAATTATTGTGGTGGAAGTTATGCATATGGTGAATTTAGTCCAAAAGAGAGATAAGAGGTAAATTACATAGGTATCCATCAAAGACAACGTGGTAATCCATATTCGAACACCAACAATTTTGGGTGGAGGTATCATCATAATTTCTCTTGGAAGAATTATGGATTAGGATCATATCAACAAGCTCAACAACCAAATAAGGTGCCTTCTTTGCAAGAAACTTTTAATCAATTTATGCTAGTAGAAAATAATTCTTTGGAAAATCAAGAAGAGGATAACAAAAGTTATGCCACTTCAAAGAAGAATCTTGAAGTTCAAGTGGGACAATTGCCTAAACAAATTTTTGAGAAAGCTAGAAGTAGGGTTCCAAAGATAATATATATATAATAATTTATACTAGATTTTTTGTAAAAATATTCATCAGATAAATGGAAATTGTTTTCAAAATAAATACAAACTTTTACATCACATCTCTCAAGGTATACATGAAACACTTTAAACATTATTTTTCAAATAAACAATGTGCTCTCAATAAACATGATGTTGCTATAACTTCAGAGAAATTGCTTTATGTTCCGAAAATTGAAAAACTGTAAAGCTAAGCATAAAGAAACTGAGAGATGTCAAGCAAATAGAAATAAAATATATGAATCCACCACCGCCATCGCCATCTTGGTGTGTTATTGTAGATTTCTGTAGAATACAAAATAGGGGCATATGACACATGGATTTCATGACACGAGCGTAGTTCCGTATGAAGTTAATTTATCAATACTAACTGCCCTCAAGAATGAATAATTTTTGTGAGCTTAAATTGAAAACCCAAATCAACATTTAAAAAATTTCTTATAGATTTGTGGAACAACAAACCCTCTCGATTTATTCGAAGATGCCATTATTACTATCATAATATACATGAAAAGCTATGACATCTTGTTTCATTGAGTTTCGAAAAACTGTTAAAAAATCACAATTTGAGCCACCAAAGGTATTACTAGGTTGATTCGCATACTAGGTCGCTCTCGTTAAGACATTTTGTGGTATTGCCCAAATTGTACAAGATAGACTATCAACCACGAAGTCCCCAAGATACTACATCCCAGATTCACGAAGTTCCACTACACGGTAGAACGTCGTTCTAGAATTACACTCTAAATAAGGCGGTTAAACTCACCCTCAATATTATGATTAAAGTCACTCACAATATGGTACTATGACCACTTATAAATCAAAAGAACCACGAAAGAAATAACCGATCTAGAAAACTATGGCACACAAACCACTACAAAAGACTACGACACAAAACCACTCTAAAATGATAGTGGTATTAGGACCAATAAAAATCAACAGAACAAAGACATGACAACCGCTATCGAAACCAATAGGACTACGGCACAAAACTGCTCTAAAAATAGAAGGGACTACGAAATAACATCCACTCTAAAATACAAAGAGACTAGTACATAACAACCGCTCTAAAATACGAAGAGACTACTACATAACAACCACTCTAAAAAATGAAGAAACAACGATACAAAATCACTAATAAATATAGAAGGGGCAGAAAGAAAGGGGAGAAGTGACTCGAAAATAAGTTGATCATAATAGAAACTGGGGGAAAGAGAAAGTAGGGAAATGCATCCAACTTTTGTGTACTTTTCACAAGAGTTTGAAATTCATATATAGTGATGGAAGCAAACACACATATGTTTTCTATCCAATGTAGGACTTTAGTATTTATAATGTTGAAAGCTACTCAAAATATAAGAGTTTTCCAATGTGGGACTTCAAAACAAATTAAATTCACACATTAACATACTCTATTTCCAACAATCATCACTACAAGAATTTTTGAAGTTTGCGACACTTGGCCTGCGACGGTTTTGAAATAACCGCCCTCACCACCATATTGCGACGGTTTCTGGGGTGGTTTTCATCAACCGCCGCCACCATACCACCATATAAAGCACGCGATTTTCACGCTCACCACCAGTTTACGACGGTTCCTGGGGCGGTTTTAATCAACCGTCGTCGTTTAGGGCAATAAACCTCTCTTGTGTTTCGTTTTCCAGATTTTGTAATTTCATTTGTCACTCCCGCGTGTATTCCTTTCTAAGCACCGCACACATCCGTCCTCAACCCTAAAAATTTTGAAAACCCCCAAATCTCTCAACCTTTGTCAACCCTAAAACTTCTGAAGGAAACGTAATCGAAGAGAAACGAAATCAAAGACAAACGAAATCTACTCTGTAAAAGAAGGTGATTTATCATCTTGGAAACAAAATCAACTCTTGCAAAGGTAATCGTTTCGTTCCATTTAACCGTTTAGTTCCAGATTGATTTGTTTACAAATGTACATGGTGTGGTTATAACTTTCACTGATTGCTACCCTTCTATTTTTTGTACTGATCGGAAGGGAAACATGAGTTAGTAATTGATACTTACTGTTTTCAAATGACTGGAATAGGAAAGGGCAAGATTATAGGTTAGTGATAACAACGACCTCGCTGTGATTGAAGACAAACTTGCTTGGATTATCCACATTGTAGCCGCAATTCTTAAGATAAAACAGTGTACGGGTTGTAGGTAAAAACTTTTTGGCTCTTAACCTTTTCATCTATTGGAATGTTGTGGATTGTCAACATAGTGCTGGGCAGTGTGCATAAGCATGCCAACTAAATATGAAAGACAAATATGAAAAAGGATTAAAACTAAATATGGTTTATTGGTTTCTTTCTGGTACGGGAACGATACCAATATTCCAATTAAAGTCCTAGTTATCTTAGGATATTTCAGTTATTGGCTTAAACAGATTTCGCATGTTGCTGCTCACGGTTTATGTGTTTCACAATGAATGTCTTCTGCATGAACTCAATTCTGATTGGCAACGAGCAACAATCATCCTACTTGTTGCAATAGGGTCACATTTACGAGATCTTGTGAGTTATTTATTTTTTCTTTGAACTATTAAAGATGATTTAATAAGTATTCCATATTATTAATATTACATTTTTTTAGGTCATTAGTGAAAGGAAAATAAGGTTACAGGTCTAGAAGGAGACAACTTAGACCAGGAGGAAAAAAAATTAACAGAATGCAACCCTACAGTCTCTGTGATTACCAGTTAGATAAATCTAACTATAATATCATTTTTAAATTCCATAATTCATTTTATCTCTTGATACTCGTAATGCTCTCTGTTGGGAATCAATTCTGAACCATTATAAGAATCATAACATTGTATGCTTATAAGAATTGCAATCAACTATTCTGGCCTCGCGACGCATGAATCTGCGACAGTTGCAGAACCATCACAAACATCAAACTGCAAAGGTTACAACCGCCGCAAACCCTTTTTTTAACCGCCGCAAAACGTTGTTTTTCTTGTAGTGCATCCACTTGAATTTAAAAAATGTTTCTGAAATAGCGTTAAACGCTTCTATAAGATCGTGCATAAACAAAGGTGTCTCTTGACTTGAACCTTTGCATAGTAATTAAGATTCAGATTCAACAAGAGTGACTCATAGTCTTGAACTTTATCTTTGACATCAAACCCACATATAACCTTTTTTCCTTAAAATTCAATAGGAAGCGCCCCTACTTCCACATTCACATAGGTGAGTCTATCAAGAGTACTCCCGAAGTTAGGTACTCCACTCCATATAGAGTATAGATCTCATTAAGAGTTTCTATTACCTCATCCTATCATCACTTCAGGAATCCTGCTTCTCTGATTAATAGTAGCATGTTCATCTCATATCACTTCATGACTTGTTATTATCCATTGAACCTAATTATTGGGATCTCCAGTCTTTTAGGTCAGGTTACTATCATAAGTGACTCTATATGCAATTGTCCCATGCTTTTAGATGTATTTATTACTTTCTCTCTAGCTAACCCTTTCATGAAAGGATCTTCTAAATTCTTATTAGTGCATACATGGTCCACTATAACAACTCCTTTAGAAAGTAACTCTCTAACAGTGTTGCGTTTACAATGAATTATTCAATTCTTATCGTTATAATAGCGAATCTCAATCTTCACAATAGTCGCGGTACAATTGCAGTGAATCAACACATTTGTCATAGTTTTGACCAAAAAGGGATCTCAACTAGAAACTATCTCAACCAGCTCGCTTCTTCACTAGTAGTAACTAGTGCTACACATATGTTTTCTATCCAATGTGGGGCTTTAGTATTTATAATGTTGAAAACTACTCAAAATATAAGAGTTTTCCAATGTTGGACTTCAAAAAAAAAATTCATACATTAACATACTCTATTGTCCAACAATCATCCACTTGAATTTAAAAAATGTTTCTGAAATAGCATTAAACGCTTCTATAAGATCGTGCATAAACAAATGTGTCTCTTGACTTGAACCTTTGCATAGTAATTAAGATTCAGATTCAATAAGAGTGACTCATAGTCTTGAACTTTATCTTTGACATCTAACCCACATATAACCTTTTTTCCTTAAAATTCCATAGGAAGCGCCCCTAGTTCCACATTCACATAGGTGAGTCTATCAAGAGTACTCTCGTAGCTTCGTACTCCACTCCATATAGAGCATAGATCTCATTAAGAGTTTCTATTACCTCATCCTATCATCACTTCAGGAATCCTACTTCTCTGATTAATAGTAGCATGTTCATCTCATATTACTTCATGACTTGTTAATATCCATTCAACCTAATTATTGGGATCTCCAGTCTTTTAGGTCAGGTTACTATCATAAGTGACTCTATATGCAATTGTCCCATGCTTTTAGATGTATTTATTACTTTCTCTCTAGCTAACCCTTTCATCAAAGGTTCTTCTAAATTCTTATTAGTGCATACATGATCCACTATAACAACTCCTTTAGAAAGTAACTCTCTAACAGTGTTGCGTTTACAATGAATTATTCCATTCTTATCGTTGTAATAACGAATCTCAATCTTCACAATAGCCGCGGTACAATTGCAGTGGATCAACACATTTTTCATAGTTTTTACCATAAAGGGATCTCAACTAGAAACCATCCACTACAACATTTTTGCCCTACTACAACGCGTAAAAACTGTTGCTTAACGTAAAAAAACTGTTGCCGTAATCTACGAGAACGGTTTTCTGACCATGGGGAACCAAGGCGTTGCCTTAGCCTAACGCAACGGTTTTTTGAGAAACAACAACAATTTTTAAATACCGTACTGGTAGCTACCTCTACCAGAACAGTTTTTCAAATTGACAACAACAACGGTTTTATGGTGTTGCCAAATTAAAACTGTTCTTGTAGGTTCCTTTTTCAATTAAGTTACGGCAATGCTTTAAAACCGTTGCAAAAAGTAAATTTTTTTTAAAAAAAAATAATTTCATAAATTATTGTATTTTAGAAAAATAATTTTAGTAAAATATTATTATTGAAACTCTATAATAAATTTAAAAATATAACAATTGTTAATACTAAATTATTGTAATGTACTGTAATAAATTCATAATGTAACAATTGCAATAGTATAAATTCATAAAGTTCATTGTCATATAGATGAAACGTTGTAACTCTTGATCATTCATACAATGTATTTGCAGTGATTCAATTTCTCTAATTTATATTCTAGAGATAAGGAGACAATAAAATAACAAAAATAAAATTTCTTATCTATTTAAACAAATACACAAAGAAAACCTAAGTATCAACATCTATTTCTTCATCTTGTGCTTCCAAATGTTGAGATTCATCATCGTTATCACCATCATTCATCTACAAAATAAAAATAATATATTCAATAAGTAAAATCATGAGTAAATAAAAAAATGTTAAAATCTATAATAGTAATATAGTTCTAACAATACTATATATATAATAGTAATATAGTTCTAACAATACTATATATAATTCTAACAATAATATTTCTAACCATAATATAGTTCAGTCTTAGTTCATTATTATTAGGAGCATGTGTTGATGTAGAAGAACGTAGAGTACTGTTAGCATCAGCTGGAGTTGATAAAAAAGCTGCTAAAGCATCTATATTAAATCCTACAGTGTTTGAGTTCAACATTGTCTTAAGAATAAGCTGAAATTTTCCTTCCTTCGCTTCCATTTCCTTACGTTGTTTCTCCTCTATTTCTTGCATCTTATCATTAAAGTGTTTTATCTCCTGAGCGTGTTCTCTTTTAAGTTTTGCAATTTCTTCATTTCTTCTCAAGAGAGTTGGTGTTGAAGTTCTTCCGTGGCAACGAAATCTCCCAGGTTTTTCTTTGCCACACACACTCTGAAAGGCTTCTAAAGATGATTGTCCATCTTTTTCAAGTCTTGAAGCTTTATCTAGCATAAATAATAATATTAAATGAATAATTGTATGCATAACTAATAGTAAATAAATAACACATTATGTTAAACGTACAATTGCAAGATTGGTTTCTTGATCCAACTCCTTTCCTTTCTTACTTTGTCGAGTAGCAATAAATATTTCAGCTTGAGTGGGAGGCTCTTTATCAGGCCCAACCGGTTGTCCTTCTTCATTCAAGATGATCTCTTGTCTATCTTTAAACTCTCGTGAATGAATTTTCCGACATATAGTCTTTCCTCGTTTTTTTATTAATCCTGAAAATAAACCACATAATAGTAATTAAAAAAGTAAAAAATAAATTGCAAATTTTTATATCCAATAAGTAATCAACAAAAACATATATACCATTGGTTCCCTCACTTTCCTCACTTTCGCAGTTGATACCCTCCTCAATTTCATTTTCTTCTATATCTTCATCTCCTGAATCCTCTACTCCATGTTGTTCTTTATTCTTATTGAGATATTTGCTAAGTGACATAGGTGGACATTTTGGAATAGTTTTTTTTTCTTCTTATAGGCTTGTTGATGTACTGGTGATCCTTGAACTTGATTTCCCATGGTAGAGTTGACTTGCCTCTTAAGGTTATTGTTTTGAAGGAGTCCTTCGTTTTTTTCCTCAATTTTCTTAGAGACTTGTGATTCTATTGAACCTTGAGTAGCCATTGTTGACTTTTTTTGCTTCTGAAGATTATTCATTTGAGAAAGTGTTTTGCTTTGCTCATCAGTTTTCTTAGAGACTTGGGATTCTATTAAACCTTGAAGACAAGGAGTCTTTGTAGAAAGTTGTCTCTTGATATTATTATTTTGACCAACCCCTTTGTTCTTCTCAACAATTTTCTTAGATGCTTCAAGAATTGGTTGGACTGCAACTACCATTTGGTTTGGCTTTTTATGTTGTGTTTGAATTGAATTCCCAACTTCCAATGATTGCTTCGATTGGTCTAGCTTTTGATTGCTTTCTTTTATAGATTTAGCATTTTCTAACTTGACTCTATATTGCCGCATTAAGTCATTGCTGGACTTAGCTTGAATATCAAGCCGAAAACCATTCCCTTTGTTCATTTTCTTGCAATCAAACAAAAGAAATAACATCGAGAATTATTATTCAAAGTCCAAAATGAGTAACAAACAATCCTTAAAACAGCAGTCCAAATAGTAACAACAGTCCTAAAAGTCCACAATAGACCTAGGAAAGTCACTAATATAGCATACCCAAGTTCTTCTGTTTGAAACAACAGTCCTAAAATATAGCAGTCCATTATAATAATAGGAGCTTATATATTCATTTATTTCAAACAGCCCTGGCACGTTTATGAGCGCTTCTGAAGACCAAACGGGTATTTTAGATGCCATTGAGGAAAACAACAACAGTAGCATATATAGCAGTATATATCAGCAGCAACAGTATATATCAGCATAAAAACAGCAGCAGCATAAAAACAACAGTCCATTATAAATCAGCATAAAAACAACATATATATCAGCTGTATATATCAGCATAAACACAGCAGCAACATAGAAACAGCAGCATAAAAACAGCAGCAACATAGAAACAGCAGCAACATAAAAACAACAGCAACATAAAAACAACAATCTATTATAAAAACAACAGTCCATTAATGAATAATAAACTAGTCCAAATGAGTCTCATCAAAACTAGAATCGTCATCAGATTCTTTTCCATCAAACCCACATAAAGAATTAACAATAATCGTTGGTGGAATATCATTCCTAACAAATTCAACTTCACGAGTCTCATCGCTTGCAGCTAGATTAATTGAATGGTCAGGCGGATCACATTGATATGGTTGTTGGCCATTTGAATTTGATTGTTCGTTCAAGTTAAAAAATTCCCTAGGAATAGACTTCATAACATAATGTCTATTTGGATTAGAAGGATCTTGAATGTAGAAGCATTGGTGGACTTGAGATGCCAATACAAAAGGATCGTCCATGTAGCATCTCTTGTTAAAGTAAACACAAGTCAATCCAAACTTCTCTTCTTTAACTTCAACATACCATAGTAATCAACCTCAAGTATTTCAGTAATTGATCCATAATAAACTATTGATTGTACAATTGGATTTTCATCTTTGGTACTTGCAAAACTTTTAGTTACTGCCATTAGTGTCACACCACTATTTTGTGTTTTACGTCGAGCATCACGGTGTTTTGTATGAAACCAGTATCCATTAATTACATAGCCAGAAAAATGTCTTGCAATTTTATTAGGTCCTCTTGATAGCTTCTTAAGTTTGTCAGATACATCGCTTAACAAGGCACGCTTCTTAAATCATTCGACAAAATCTAACCCTTGGCTTTTTGCTTTGCTTCACCTTTTTCTTTTATTCACATTTACATCTTCATTTTCATGCTCACTACAAATAAAAGTACATTGTTATAGTAATTGTAAAACAATTATTTAATGCGTTAAAAACCTGTTAGATATAAGTCCATTTTTGATATTATTGACAAACATACATCATGTGACAAATCTAACATTTTTAACTGAGTAAAATTTCAGGAACCACAACTCAACCCTACAAACTTGAGGCAATTGCTTGGAACTCGAGGAATCAACAAAAGATGGAAAATTGACTTAGCAAATCGATTTGCAAAATCGATTTTGTAATAGGGTTGTTTCAAATTGTGAATTCTGTGATTAGGAAATCGATTAGACAAATCGATTTGCACAATTATTGAAAATAAAGTGTGCAAGTCAGTAGCATGCCGTTTTGCAGACTAATCGATTTGTAAAATCGATTGTTCCAATCACAAGATTATTCTGATAGTTTAAATCGATTGACACAATCGATTGTGAGAGTTACAGAGCCAAGCATTTATTGACAAATCGATTAGGCAAATCGATTTCATAAAATAAGTTTGAAAATAAACTTGGCCTAAGACAAACACAATCGACTGGCACAATCCATTGAACTATTTCTTTTGTAACAAGTTTGGCATCAATCGATTTGGTAAATCGATTGAATGAACCAACTAATAAACTGTTCTTCAGACATAAGTCCATAATCGATTAGGCATATCGACTAACTTGATTTAAGCTAACTCTCTGTGATTAGCCAAATCGATTAGGCAAATCGATTTGTTGAAAACCACTGAGTCTCAGTGATCAGTAAAATCGATTGGCACAATTGATTGGAACAAAAGTTTTAGAAACAAAGAAGACTTAGCATATGGCCAAATCGATTATTTAAATGTTTGAATCGACAGAGTAAATCGATTGTTTTGATCTCGTTGTTGGAACAAAACATCATAAATCGATTATGCAAATCGATTCAAATATGAATTTTTATTTGTAACACCCCGTTTTTCAAAGCGAGGGTGTATTTTTTTTTTCAAAAGAAATTAAATTACAACAGAGAATTAAATAAGGTAAAACCTTTGGATAAATAATTTTGTCATTATAATCTACAAACTGCGGAAAAGTTTTTCAAAATATAAATCCAAAGCATGTCCTGATGTCAACAATAGTACATGTACATCCTTCCAACTTAACATAAAAGTAGCCCAAATGAAAGACATATGTGTCCTGGGTGACAACCTAGTCTGATCATTCTATACATAACAAAAAAACTATACGCCTTGAGTAATCTCCACGCGCCTCGTGAGATTCTCCTAACGTAGCTCCAATCAAGCACTCCCATCCACATTCCCATCCGGAGGGTACGAACCGGTAGGATCATCCTGACTCTCATCTGAGGGCAAAACCCAGATTTCCACAATAGTTGTAAAGGGTCACCAACCGAAAATTAATAGTTAACACATAACATTTAAGCTTTTAAATGCACAAATAACCTTCTCAACTTATCATGCATCTTAGAAAGATTTTCCATATGCTAAAAGTTCATGTAATGCTTGCCAAATGTAAATGAAATCAAAAGAAAGTTCTCAATCCATCAAGTAATACATAACTGACCAATACATTGATAATCAATTGAGAAATCCATCATCTAACACAAAATAAGATTTCCTACTGTGCCAATCGATTGGGCAAATCGATTTCCTGAAGTTTTTAGTAAAAATTGAACCCCAGACTTGCATCAATCGATTGGGGCAATCGATTTCGAGAAGGGCTGAGCCCCTGTATTGTCCAATGGATTGGGTGAAAGACAGAGCCCCTGTATTGAATCCAATCGATTGGGCAAATCGATTTCGTGAAAGACAGAGCCCCTGTATTGAATCCAATCGATTGGGCAAATCGATTTTGGGAAGACAAAGCCCCTGACTTGAATCCAATTGAATCCAATCGATTTACCAAATCGATTTCTTAAATGATTTTGAAAGACATATTACCAAATCGATTGGGTAAATCGATTTCGTGAAAGACAGGGCCCTTGTAACTCATCAAATCGATTGGGTAAATCGATTTCCCTGTATATTCTTTCAAAATTACATAAACTACCTCAATCACATTCACACACCACTCCAAACCTTAACACTTAGCAATACCCATAAAATCACCACGACATTATGAGTTTCGAAAACGTTTTACAATCTAACATACTATCACACAATTCCAAAACATAACTCTTAGTACAATCAACACAATCACAATTTGAATCAAACATACTTACACATAGTTTCAAACCATAACACTTAGCAAAAATCAACACAATCATAATTTGCATCAACCACAACTCGTGTGCCAAGCACCCTAATGTAATGCGTTTGTGCCAAAATGCATGGACTCGGAATTCCAAACCAAAACCCTCCTCGAAGGGCCGTAAATCATAATTGTACCGCCTATCACATGCCAAAGTACCAATTACCGAGGTGCCACCTATCACGGGTCTGCACGATTTACTAAAAAGCGTAAACCATAAACGTACTGCCTATCACGGGCCCGTATCATTTACCAAGGTGCCACCTATCACGGGTCTGCACGGTTTACTAAAAAGAACGTAAATTGTAAAGGTACCGCCTATCACAGGCCAAAGTACTCTTTACCGAGGTACCACCTATCACGGGTCTGCACAATTTACAAAAAACTGTAAGTCGTAAATGTACCGCCTATCACGGGCCAAAGTACAATTTACCAAGGTGCCACCTATCACGGGTCTGCACAACTTACAAAAACGTAAATCATAAATGTACCGCCTATCACAGGCCAAAATACTATTTATCAAGGTGCCACCTATCACGGGTCTGCACGATTTACAAAAAGCATGAAAACGCATGAGCGTATACTGACTCCATTCACAATAATCGTTAAGCAAATGCAGTTATTAAAAGATTCCCCATTTTTAACACTCATTTGACTTAAACGATTTTCACGCCAAACATTAAGCAAACAGACATATTAAGAGATTCCCCATTCTTAATATACTTTTGACTTAAACGATTTCCACAACAAAACATTCAGTAAATAAGACATTAAGAGATTCCCCATTCTTAATACTCATATAACTGAAACGATTTTTGAAAAACAAACATTAAGTAAACAAGACATTAAGAGATTCCCCATTCTTAATACTCATATAACTGAAACGATTTTTGAAAAACAAACATTAAGTAAACAAGACATTAAGAGATTCCCCATTCTTAATTCTCATTTAACTAAAACGATTTTCAAAACAACATTAAGTAACCGAGACATTAAGAGATTCCCCATTCTTAACGCCCAGTTAACTTAAACGATTTTCAAAACAAACTTCAAGTAAATAAGACATTAAGAGATTCCCCATTCTTAATTCTAATTTAACTTAAAGGATTTTCCAAAACTCTCATTAAGTATGCAAGACATTAAGAGATTCCCCATTCTTAATACTCGTTTAACTTAATGGTTTTCAAATCCCACACAAAACCAAACTCAAATGTACATTCACATTCAATCCGTAACTTACACAAAATCATTTTTCCACACAAGCCACACAAAACACATCTCAAACATGTTATCAAATTCCATCCATATCAGTCAACGATTCACACCAAATCACATCAATCAACAAACATCAAGTATGAACACGCCAAGTACGATGAACACAAATCACGAATTCATAACACTCAAATACATCAAATTTCATTTACTCAAAATTATACATAAATGAGTTAAATTCATTTTCTCCAATTCAATACACCAACCCTAATCAAATTCTTTTCCACACAACTACAGATAAGGCCCTAAATGCAAACTAAAAGTTTGGAAGGAGCCCTTACCTTCACTTTAGCATTTACGTCCGATTACGGTACCGTGAACAAATCCGGTAAAAACCTCCGCTCGCAACGCCGCTTCCAAAGTTTGCTCACTAGCACCGTAGTGTAGTGGTGAGCAACTTTCCCTTCTATCACTTCTTGAAACGACACTTAGATCTAGATGAAACATGGAGATTTGAGTTTGAATCCCTAATACCGTTTTTCTCCGTTTTCGAATCAAAGAGGAAGACTGAAGTTGAGAAATCCTTGTCCCATCTCCCACTATCAAATTCGAATTCAAAGGAAAGAAAAGGAAGCAAAAACGAGCAACAATGGAGGAAGGGAGAAATTGAACTTCTTGCGCGAGGCAGTGGGAAGGAGATGGAAAATTATGATTTTCTCTCCTTTGTATTTCCTTTCTCTCTTTTTCTTTCCTTTCTACTTCTCTTCTCTTTATTTCTTTCTTTTCCTTTTCTTTATATATAAATATATATATATATTAATAATAATTAACAAATATCTCCAACTCTTCAGATATTTATTAAATTACTCTTTTACCCAAAACACATTAAACTATTTGTAAAAGATTCACCGCAGTTAATTTAATTTATTTATCGACGAGTAACTCTAATCGGGCATCAAAATATCTTTTTGATCATATAAACTCCAAAATATTAATAACTTTGCTAAAAAGCCCCTGAGTTCAATACCAAAATCCATTAACATACATAAGGTATAATTTAAAATTATGGGTCTTACAACGATCATCACATTGATATAACTCATAATATTCTGATATCACTTTCTCACATTGATATAACTTTGAACATTGCTTTTTCAGAGTTGAACCTTCATCATTCATGATCAACAAAGACTGAAAAAGATTGCAAAGAGAAAGAACATTTGAGAAGAAGACAACAATACAAATTTCTGTACATTTCTGTTTTAGACTTTCTGTAAATGAATTATGTAATCAAATAACATTGAGAAATTCAGTTTGAAACTGGTGGTGATCTTCTGTGTTGAGGGACTTCATCAAGAAGACACTGGACTGAAATCTTGGAAGAGTTTATAGGAGATAAACTCTGGGATTCAGGGAGAAAAGGATAGAATAGGGAGAGTGTTTTAAGATTGATAGGCAGGGCTGCTGGAACATCTGTAAAACGACTCTACAAGATTCTATTGAGAAGGCTAAGATCAATTGATCTTAGGACTGGATGTAGGTTGTCACATCGACGGCCGAACCAGTATAAAAATTACTGTGTACATTTTCCTTCCCTTATCTCTTTTATTTATTCATTGCTTATATGATTAAATGTGATTGCATGAAACATTTAATTTCTGCAATAATTGGTTTTACATGAATTGTTATTATTAGCGTGCCTGTATATGAATCTATATGTTGAATGATAACTAGTATCTGTTGCATTCTATTAGCCAATTAGTGTTCTTGTTTATCTTCTGGTAGGATTGATCTTTTGAGACCTTGATATATCTTTTGTTTAATAAATTTTCAATTTAGTAAACTTTTTAGCAAATTGTTGGAATAGGCATTATTCTTCACAATTTTCTGTTAAACTGAGGTCATACTCCATATCAATTTGCATCAAGAGCCTACTTTTGTTAGAGTAATTCTCATAAAAAGACCATGACCTTAGAGTTCCTAGGAGAGGGTGCTTCATTGGCTAGGCACCCTGCCTTTAATGGGGCCGCCTATATGTACTGGAAACATAGAATGCTGATTTTCTTAGAGGTTGCTAGCATAGACATTTTAGATGCTGTTTTAGAGGGACCTTATGTGCCAAAAATTGCAGGAACTAATAATTCTTTCAATCCTAAGCCCAGGGTTGACTGTTCTGAGGATGATAAGAAGAAGGTAAGTTATAATGCAAAAGATAAGAATATTATAACTTCTGCACTGTCTGCTGATGAGTTTTTCAAGGTCTCCAATTGCAAGACAGCAAAGGAGATGTGGGATACTCTACAATAGACACATGAAGGAACCACAAATGTCAAAAGAGCTCGTGTAAACACCTTGATGCATGAATATGAGTTGTTCAGTATGAAGAAAGAGGAATCAATAAATGACATAAAAACCAGTTTTACACACATTGTCAACAACTTGAATGCATTAGGAAAGGAAATTGACAATGACCAACAAATTAGCAAATTCATGCGATGCCTAACCAGAGAATGGCAACCAAAAATCACTGCCATTGCAGAATCAAAGGATCTTGGAAGCATGGTGATAGCTACACTGTTTGGTAAACTGCTGGAGCATGAAATGGAATTACACAGACTCAATGAGGCTGTACAAACTGACAGAAAAAGGAAAGGACTGTCATTGAAAGCCCAAACACATCATTCTAAATCTGAACAAGAGAGCTGCTCAGATGAATCAAGCAGTGAGGATGATGAAGAGCCTGTAATTGGGTTACTTGTCAAGAAGTTTAAGAAATTTCTGAAAAAGAAAGACAACAAGATCAGAAAACAATCAAGTTCTAAGACTAATGACACCAAGACAATAACATGCTATGAATGTGGAAAAACAGGCCACATAAAGTCTGAGTGTTACAAGCTGCAAAATAAGAACAGAACTGCGAAAAACAAAGGCAAGGAACCAGCCCCCAAATCCAGAAAAGCTTATGTTGCATGGAACGATAATGACAACGAATCCTCTTCATCTTCTGAAGATGAACAAGCAAATTTATGTCTTATGGCTAAAACAGATTCAGATTCAAATAGCGAAGTACGTTCATCTAATCCTTCTTATGATGAGCTACAAAATGCATTTAGTGAGTTACATGATGAATATGTTAGTACCATTAAAATGTTGATTAGTACTAAGAAGTCACTAGAAGAGAAATGCATATTGTATGATGAAATTAAACTTGAGCATGGGTCCTTTAAAGTCATGAATGAAAATCTGAAAAAAAGAGAATCATGCACTGCATTGTGACATTGAAAAATTCAACATTGGCAAAACCAAGTTAGATATGCTTCTCGAAAACCAAAGAAATTTGAATGAAAAATCTGGACTTGGTTATAGGCCCAATGTGAATGTTAAACATAATCACAATAAACATGGCATTGGATATAGAAATGTTAAGCATAACCAGAAGTTTGGTAAATCTAGTCATATGCATAATGTCTTTGTCAAACCAAAATAGTATGCATCCTCTGCTGTCACTTGTCATTTTTGTTGTAGAAAAGGACATTTTGTTTACAATTGCAAACTTAAAAAACTTGCCCACAGAGGATGTAAACAAATTTGGAAGGTCAAGACACAAACTGTTGAAACTAACCCCCCAGGACCCAATTTATATTGGGTACCTAAAATGAAATTCTGATTTTATTGCAGGTATGCTTGAGATCCACAAGGCACCAATGGTACCTTGACAGTGGATGCTCAAAGCATATGACAGGGGACAAATCAATGTTCCTGTCCCTAAGCCTAAAAGAAGGTGGATTTGTTAAATACGGTGATAACAATAAGGGTAAGATCTGTGGAATTGGTGACATTGGCAGTGAATCAACTGCTATTATCAAAAACGTCTTATACGTGGAAGGGCTAAAACACAACCTTCTAAGTATAAGTCAGCTGTGTGACAATGGTTTTCAAGTAAGCTTTTCACCACTTTCTTGCATAATCGAGAAAAAGGATGATAAAAGTATCAAACTAGTTGGTGATAGAATTAACAATATTTACATGCTGGATTTACATGTTGTGCCTGCTGATTCTGTTTGTTGCTTATTATCAAATGCTGATGAGACATGGTTATGGCATAAACGTGTTGCGCATATTCATATAAATCATTTGAATAGACTTGTTAGTAAACAGCTAGTTATAGGACTCCCTGACAAGAAGTTTACTAAGGACATGTTATGTGATTCTTGTGAGCAAAGTAAACTTGTCAATTCTTCTTTTCCCCCAATAGACATGGTCAAAACCAATAAGGTTTTGCAGCTGATTCACATGGACCTCTTTGGTCCATCCCAAGTGAGAAGTTTTGGAGGTAATATGTATGGCTTTGTGTTAATTGATGACTATTCTAGATTCACCTGGACTTACTTTCTGACATCATGTTCAGCGTTTGCATGTGTGCGATCTACCAATCCAATCCTAAAGAGTCTCACCTTAGTGCAGTGAAGAGGATATTTAGATATCTAGTTGGAACTAGGAATCTAGGCTTATGGTATCCTAAAGGATCAACCTGCACTTTAGTCGGATATTCGGATTCAGACTTTGCTGGATGCAAACTAGATAGGAAAAGTACCTCAGGTACTTGTCACCTACTAGGAAACTCTCTTGTGTCTTGGTTTAGCAAGAAACAAACAAGCGTTGCACTTTCAACAACTGAGGCTGAGTACATTGCAGCTGGGAGTTGCTGTGCTCAGATCCTTTGCGATAACATAAGTGCAATTAGTATCACTAAGAACCCAGTGATGCACTCAAGAACCCAACACATTTAGATAAGGCATCATTTCATTCGGGACCAATTTCAAAGTGGAAATATCAAGATGGAATATGTCAACACAGCTAATCAGTTGGCTGACATATTTACCAAAGCCTTGCCAAGGGAAAGCTTCCTTCACATTAGGATGAAACTAGGTATCATAGATCCTAGTGAGATATGATTTCTGTGTCAAATCGAGTGGCTAAATCGTTTTTTTATTCCCAGGAAACTTCAGATGCTTTAACTTTCCCATTCCAATCGATTAGGGAATTCGGTTGACCACTTGGTATATTGTTTAAAGAATCAAATTGGAAAATCGATTAGTTTGGCCCCAGACATCAAAGTTGAAGAATTTTTCCAGACTCTACCTCGAAATCAATTTGGGAAATCGATTGTTTAAATGTGTTTGAGATCTTCACTCAAATGAATCGATTTGGGAAATCGATGCTGAGATGAATATCTCTCTGGACTGATTTGAAAGTTGTTGAACTGATACGAAATCGATTGCAGACATCGATTAAGTAACTAAGGGAATCGATTAGGGTAATCGACTGACATTATGACCGTTATTGTGTTTTTTACTAGCCGTTACAGTCTCAGTTGATTCATCTTCCCCAGCAACGGTAACTAAATCGATTGGCCCTATCGATTTACGCACCTAATAGTATAAAAGGAACAATTGCAATCGATTCCACCTACTTGTTTTCAAACCCTAACATCGAATTCGCTTTCAAACCAACTTCATAACCTCTGCAAATGTCTCCTGTTTCTCTGCTCTAATCCATACAAACACTCCATCTTTGTTGTTTCTATATCAGATTAAGCTTCTAAACCACTTACTATGGCTAGAGTTAAAAGAACCTCACCTACTACTCCTTCCCCATCATCTTCATCGAGTGGGAGAACCCCCTCACCTCCGCCTACACTATCCAAACGTGTTTTTGTGCCAACACACAAAATCTTGGCAAAAGACAAAGGAAAAGGCATTGCAATCGACCAAGGAAAGTCCTAGAAAAGAAAAGAGCCACCATCGGAGAAACTACTGGCTGATGCGATAAAGGAAATAACTCAAAAGAAAAAGAAGAAGAAGAGTGTTTCCTCGACTCCACAAAAGAAGGCAGTAGTTACTCATGATAAACTAGCTGAAGAATTCAAGCTACCTCATGCCTTCATCAAAAGGAAGATTCATGAGGCTCGCACCTTAGACTTCCCCTACTTCGATCAAGATGGTTTCTCTTTTCAAAACCATCTACGATTTCACGGCTTAGATGAATTCTTATCTTGCTCCCTCGACTCATATCCAAATTTGATTCGAGCTTTCTATTCAACGTTCAAGATGACTGACACAAGATTCAAAGCAACGGTTAAAGGAAAGAAAATTTCCATGACTTTTGAGGAGTTCTCGAAGCTGTCGGGACTGCCTTATCATGGAAATTCGGTTGACGGCAGCTCTGAAGCTGATGCAGCTGATGAAGGCTGGGATGCATCACTGGAGAGGCAAACAACAGTACAGGACCTGATGGTCGATGGGTTTGTTGAGTCTGTTTCACTCCCAATCGGCCAAATGAAGGTTCAGCAAAGGATGCTGATGTATGCTCTCACCCAGATGCTTGTCCCACGATCCGGAAATCACGCGGTTGTCCAAAGGTTGGACATCACTCTGTTGTGGGGACTGTGCAAAGAGCTCAATATGAGCTGGGCATGGATTGTCCTTAGACATATGTTGGAAGCTGCACAGGGGAAGCTTGTGCTTCCATACCCCCAGCTGATCACAAAGATTCTTGAGCACTTCAAAGTGTCGTTCAAGAATGAAGAATCGTCCAAAACCGTCCTTACATTTGGTGAATCCATTGTGAACCAAATGCAGCTAAGAAGGGTGAACGGCGTTTGGAATTTATCTAACATATGGGGAGAAATCTTTTGAAGATAGCTTCTCCTTTCATGATTCTCTCCTTTTACTCCTTTTTGGATTAACTAACAAAGGGGGAGAAAATTTATAACTTGTTAACTTGTATTACCTATTGCACATAGTCTGATTTTAACGTAAATGGTTTGTTTGCTCTAATAGCTCTGATATCTGCTCTTTATAACTTGTTAACTAGTATTACTTATAGCGCTGATATCTGCTCTGATACTGCTTCTGCTACACAACTAATATTTGCTCTGATAGCTCTGATATTAGTGTTGATATTTTCTCATAGCTCTGATATTGGTGTTAATACTTACTTACTCTGATACTCTACTATGATTGATCAGTTTAATTTGCATGATTTGCTCTGATTCTGATAAACAAACTGATCCTATACTATTGCGCTATTGCAAAATGCTCTAACGCAACCTTTTCGTGTTATCAAATGCTCTGATATAATATGATACTGTTATGGCATTGATAATACATGATATGTCTTGTTGTATAGCTATAACCCAAATTCCAAAGTATGAACAACATGACTGCTCAAATTTAGGGGGAGCTTCTTTTTTTGTTGTAATTATTATGTCATTCCTTGAAATGTTTCTCAAGTTAAAATTGCATGTTTGTAACTTAATCAAAAAGGGGGAGATTGTTAGACATAAGTCCATTTTTGATATTATTGACAAACATACATCATGTGACAAATCTAACATTTTAAACTGAGTAAAATTTCAGGAACCACAACTCAACCCTACAAACTTGAGACAATTGCTTCGAACTCAAGGAATCAACAAAAGATGGAAAATTGACTTAGCAAATCGATTTGCAAAATCGATTTTGTAATAGGGTTGTTTCAAATTGTGAATTCTGTGATTAGGAAATCGATTAGACAAATCGATTTGCACAATTATTGAAAATAAAGTGTGCAAGTCAGTAGCATGCCGTTTTGCAGACTAATCGATTGTTCCAATCACAAGATTATTCTGATTGTTTAAATCGATTGACACAATCGATTGTGAGAGTTACAGAGCCAAGCATTTATTGACAAATCGATTAGGTAAATCGATTTCATAAAATAAGTTTGAAAATAAACTTGGCCTGAGACAAACACAATTGACTGGCACAATCCATTGAACTATTTCTTTTGTAACAAGTTTGGCATCAATCGATTTGGTAAATCAATTGAATGAACCAACTGATAAATTGTTCTTCAGACATAAGTCCATAATCGATTAGGCATATCGACTAACTTGATTTAAGCTAACTCTCTGTGATTAGCCAAATCGATTAGGCAAATCGATTTGTTGAAAACCACTGAGTCTCAGTGACCAGTAAAATCGATTGGCACAATTGATTGGAACAAAAGTTTTAGAAACAGAGAAGACTTAGCATATGGCCAAATCGATTATGTAAATGTTTGAATCGACTGAGTAAATCGATTGTTTTGATCTCGTTGTTGGAACAAAACATCATAAATCGATTATGCAAATCGATTCATATATGAACTGTTATTCAATTCTGAAGAATGCATTAAAATAATCGATTAGGTAAATCGATTAGTTTATGTAGTTTCAAGATTCAAGAAAAACGAGATTCGCGAAATCGATTGGGTAAATCGATTGAGCATGCTTTATAACTTTAATGAATCGATGGGAAAATCGATTCATCTGTTGTTTTGTCTAAAACTATATAAACTGTTTTCATTAACAATTTTCAAAAAAATCATAACGATCATCACATTGATATAACTCATAATATTCTGATATCACTTTCTCTCATTGATATAACTTGGAACATTGCTTTTTCAGACTTGAACCTTCATCATTCATGATCAACAAAGACTGAAAAAGATTGCAAAGAGAAAGAACATTTGAGAAGAAGATAGCAATACAAATTTCTGTACATTTCTGTTTTAGACTTTCTGTAAATGAATTATGTAATCGAATAACATTGAGAAATCCAGTTTGAAACTGGCGGTGATCTTCTGTGTTGAGGGACTTCATCAAGAAGACACTGGACTGAAATCTTGGAAGAGTTTATAGGAGATAAACTCTGAGATTCAGGGAGATAAGGATAGAATAGGGAGAGTGTTTTAAGATTGATAGGCAGGGCTGCTGGGACATCTGTAAAACGACTCTACAAGATTCTATTGAGAAGGCTAAGATCAGTTGATCTTAGGACTGGATGTAGGCTGTCACATCGACGACCGAACCAGTATAAAAATTACTGTGTACATTTTCCTTCCCTTATCTCTTTTATTTATGCATTGCTTATATGATTAAATGTGATTGCATGAAACATTTAATTTCTGCAATAATTGATTTTACATGAATTGTTATTATTAGCGTGCCTGTATATGAATCTATATGTTGAATGATAACTTGTATCTGCTGCATTCTATTAGCCAATTAGTGTTCTTGTTTATCTTCTTGTAGGATTGATCTTTTGGGACCTTGATATATCTTTTGTTTAATAAATTTTCAATTTAGTAAACTGTTTAGCATATTGTTGGAATAGGCATTATTCTTCACAATTTTCTGTTAAACCGAGGTCATACTCCATATCAAAACCTACAAATACAAGCATACTTATTTACCTTATAAAACATTGGACATCGTCACAATTGAATAAAATGTAACAATGGGCCTGACTCCTAGACTTGCAATCCAAATAAATTCCTTCACCTTTTTTCTTTCCCCCAATAGGATGACCAAGATCACATGTATCACTAATCCTTGTCATTCTACTAAACCTTGTCTCCACACCACTATGCAAGTATCGTGAGCAAAATGTCAACCTCGACAATAGAACCCTCAGGACGACTTTTATTACGAACATAACTCTTCAACTTTCCTAAATATCTTTCTGTAAAGTACATCCACTGAAATTGAACAGGCCCTCCCAATCTTACCTCATTCACCAATTGTATTTGTAAATGAACCATTATATCAAAGAAACTCGGGGGGAAAATTGTCTCCAATTGGCAAAGTGTTTCTACAATCTCAGTTTACAAAATGTCCAAATCAGCCACCTCAATCACCTTCTGACATAAACATCGAAAAAAGGAACAAAGACGAATTAAAGGGTTAGCAACCTGGTTAGACATTGCATTTCTCACAGCTACTTGAAGCAAGTAATGCAACATGAAATGTGCATCATGACTCTTATATCCACTAACTTTTCTTTCAGCAAGTTGAACATATTTTGAAATGTTTGAAGCACATCCATCAGGTATTTTTGCTTTTTTTAATACAGAACAAAAAGTAGTATTTTCCTTTGCTATCATGGAAAAATATGCTTTTGCAAACACTATCTTTTTACCTTGATCTAACTCTTTAGGGTGAAGTTTCTTTCTAATGCCCATGTCTTGTAAATCTAAACGAGCTTTTTCATGATCTTTTGTCTTTCCTGGGATATCCAACAAAGTACCAATTATATTATCAAATATATTTGTCTCTATGTGCATAACATCAAGATTATGGGGTAAAATATTGTGCTTCCAATATGGCAACTCAAAAAAAATAGATTTTTTCTTCCATGGACCATCATTAAATTTCTTTTGCATCTTACCAAATGCATTGTTAAAGCCTTCTAACAAATCAAAGATATCTTCCCCTTTTAACAATTCTGGTGGTGGCCTTTTTTATGTTCTTCCATTTGATCTATATTTATGATCCATAGGCAAAAGAGCACGATGACCCATATAACACATCTTTCGACTATGCTTCAAATATGTCGAATTAGTGTTATAATTACAACCAGGACATGCAAGTTTCCCTTTTGTACTCCACCCACTTAACATAGCATACCCAGGAAAGTCACTAATAGTCCATAATAGACTTGCTCGCATTTGGAATGTTTGCTTTAGTGATGCATCATATGTTTCTACTCCCAAATCCCATAACACCTTTAGCGCTTCAATCAATGGTTGAAGGTACACATCAATATTATTCCATGCCGATTGTGGTCCAGGTATTAATAAAGACAACCTAGAATACTCAGCCTTCATGCAACACCAAGGTGGAAAGTTATATGCTATTAATAACACAAGCCAGGTACTATGAGACACATTCATAGTTCTAAAGGGATTAAATCCGTTGCTGGTTAATCCAAGTCTAACATTATGTGAGTCTAAAGCAAAGTCTGGATGTCGTTTATCAAATTCTTTCCATGCTTCCCCATCTGCAGGATGCCTCAACTTCCCATCTTTCAAATGCTCTTCTTCATGCCACCTTAATGAGCTAGCCGTCTTTGAACACATAAACAACCTTTGAAGTCTAGGAATCAAGGGAAAATGTCTTATTATTTTAGCTGAAACTTTTGAAGATTCATGATTTTTTCCAACTTGATGGTTTCCTTCGGCAATTTCCTTCCAACGTGGAGCACCGCAAACATGGCAAGATGTTTCATTCTCATAATTTTTCCAATAGATCATGCAATCATTAGGGCAAACATCGATCTTTTTATAATCCAGCCCTAAGTCCTTTATCATGCCTTTAGTTTTATTGAACGTATCGGGGATGTTCAGTGAAGGCATAGCTTCTTTCAACAATTCTAACAGAGCATTAAATGATTCATTGCTCAAACCATACAAACACTTCAATAAATATACCCGAATTGTGAACGACAATTTTGAGATGTTTTTGCAACCCGGATATAACTCTTGTTTTGCTTCTTCGACTAGATTATAAAACTTTTTTGCATCTTCTTTGAGGCATTCATTATATTCACATTCTTCTTCTATAACATCTCTAAATCTTTCAAAAAGTAGTTGATCAATTTGATCCTCTTCATCATTCACATGATCATCATTAAGATCATTGGGTTTTGTTATCTCTTCACCATGACGAACCCAAAAATCATATCCTTTTTGAAATCCTAATGCTATTAAATGATTTCGTACTACCTTCCTTGTGAACCAATTGGTGTTGTAACATTCAGCACATGGACACGAAATCTCTTTTCCACGAGGTTTTCCTTTGGTGTATGCATAATCTAGGAAAAAATCTACACCATTTTGATACTCTTTACTCTCTCTAGCCAATTTTGTCCATTCCTTGTCCATCGAGTTTATGAGGAGACTACCATATAGGACAAATACAAGTAGCACTCATAATGCAGCCAATTATCAATGCAAAATCAATAAATTCTCGTAATGCAGAAGTAACACTCATGTAACATATAGCAGAAGTATGACAATTACAAGTAACACTCACAATTACAAGCAACCAATTATCAATGCAAAATCATGATGCTGCCAATTCATAGTTTAGAGCAAATTATCATGCAAATGTATCATACTATCGCAGTTCATAACACTTCATAGTAGTAGCAAATTATCATATATTGCAGTTTAGCTCTAATTAGCAATAGCAAATTATCATATACTGCTGTTCATGCAAAAATGTGTTCATATACTGCAGTTTGAACTCTAATTAGCTTAACTAACAGTTCAGTAATTGCATGTATCGAAATAACCAACAAATAACTTATTACAGCAAGAAAACTCCTAATCCTAATTGTGTAAGAAAACTAATAGTATTAGTACTCTGGAATGCAATATATACTGTAGTCAGATATATACCCCATCAATAGAAAAAGAAAACTCCTAATCCTAATTGTGTACGGAAACCATGATAAATAAAGAAACATAAAACTAGAGATCATCTATAATATTATAAAATGGAAATAATTTACAGTTTGCCTATTATCTTCCTTTTGTCTACCAGTGTTGTCAAGTTCTTACCTTGTGAGGCATGGTGCGAGAATTTGGATTCGAAAAATTAGGGTTCTACTGAATTTGAGAAATCTGCAAAAATAAAACAGAATTCCAGTGAAATAAGCAAAAAATTAATCAACCATTTTGTTGCAAAATTAAACCTAATAGCAGAGCAAAATAGGGTTTCAAGAGAGGGAAAATGAGAAAATAAAAAATACATACCTTGAACGAAGTTGGTTTACGCGACACAGAATCCTCAAACCAAAAACACGGTATGAATGAATAGCGTACGCGACACATATATGGGTTATGCCTGAGATGAATGGCGTTCGCGACACAGATATGGGTTACGCCGGAGATACGCGACACATATATGGGTTACGCGAATGAGAGAAGGCTAGGTTGCTGAAATTCTGAGATAGGTTTCAAGAGAGGGAAAGTGACAAGGGTTTGTTGTTGAAAAACTAAGATAGGGTTTCAAGAGAGGAAAAATGAGAATGGTTGAAAATCTAAATAGGGTTTCAAGAGAGGGAAAATGAAAATGAGAAGGATTTTTTTAGGAAACATATTTGGCGCTCTATACAAAATTAATGCAAAAAAAAGTGTTTTTTTGTTTCATGAGTACCTACAAGAACAGTTTTTTTAAAAACTAAAGAACAACGGTGAATAAATGTTGCGTAAAGATATCAATAAACAATGAGAACTGTTTTTTAGTGTTGTTGTAGAAATTATAAAATTTCATGTTCTACTGCAACGAAATTATAAAATTGTTGCCTATTTACCTCTACGAGAACGGTTTTTTTACCATAAAAATTTAGGCGTTGCCGTAGGACCAAAATGTTGTAATGATATTATTAAGATTAAAATAATTTCAAAAAATTTTATGATTTAAAAATTATAAATAAAAAAAAACTTTTTTGGACATAATAACAAATATATATAATATATCTTTTATACATATCTTTTGAATATTAAAGAGATAGAGATTAAGATTACGATAAAAAAAATAATAAAATAAAATAAAACACGTTCTTTCTTTTTCTTTTTTTTT
>JBBPBT010001328.1:2747236-2773845 GCA_037974875.1 Cicer bijugum | reverse complement strand
GCTTTGGTCCACTGCTTTTAAACATAACAATTTTTGTCCTTTTAACTTGTTTCAAATTACAAAATTTAGGTCCTTCTTGATTTAACCTAATCAACACTTACTTAATTAAGATGGCATGTTTATTTCACTTTAGTTTTTAATTATGATCATACCTTGAAGATGAGACTTTATTGAACATGTTCGTATATATATGCATTCACTAGTTCAAAATTAATTGGCTCATTTTTTATTTTTTTTTATAAATGGAGATAATTAATAAGTTGTGGTTGTGTAAGACCCATAATTTTAAATTATACTTTATGTATTTTAGTGGATTTTGGTATTGAACTCGGAGGCTTTTTAGCCAAGTTATTAATATTTTGGGAGTTTAAATGACCAAAAAGATATTTTGATGCCCGATTAAAATTACTCGTCGATAAATAAATTAAATTAATTGCGATGAATCTTTTACGAAGAATTTAATTCTGGGGAGTTTTGTTAAAAATATCTCGAGTTGCTAAAAATTGTATTTGTCAATTGAGTTATGACGATAGTAGATATTTTTAACAAAAAGTGGTTTGGAGAGGTTATGGGTGAAATGGTAATTTTAATAAATATCTAGATATTTTGAGATATTTGTTAAGTTATAATTAATATATATAAATATATATATATATATACATATATACATATTTGTTTGGAGGGAAAATAAAAGGAAATAGAAAGGAAAGATAAGAAAAGGAAAGGAAATAGAAAGAAAAGAAAATGGAAGAAAGGAAAAGGAAAAGAAAACAGAACGTTTCTTCCTCTCTCTACTGCCTCGCGACACTTCTTCTTCTTCCTCCTTTCTTCTTCTTTTGTTTTGCTTTCTTTTTCCTTCTTTTGCTTCAACAAATCAAACCCAAGGCTTGGTGGGTGAGAAAGCAAATAATTTCTCAACTTCATTCTTCCTATTTGATTCGAAAACGAAGAAAAACGGTGTTAGGGGTTTTCAAAACCGTTAAACGCAAACCTCCATGTTTCGTCTAAATCTAAGCTTTGTTTCGCGAATATATAGAAGGGAAAGTTGCTCACGTCCATGCTACGGTGCTAGTGAACTAACTTTGGAAGCGACGTCGCGAATGGAGATTTTATCGGAATTACTCGCGGTACGGTAATCGCTCGTTAAAGCTATCGTTAAGGTAAGGGCTCCTTCCAAACTTTTAGTTTGCATTTAGGGACTTATCTGTGGTTGTGTAGAAAATAATTTTGTTAGGGTTGAAGTGTTGATTTGGAGAAAATGAATTTAATACTTTTGTGGGTGAAATTCTAATGTTGGGTTTTGGTGATATTGATGAGTGTTTCATGGAAAATGAATTTAACTCATTTATGTATGATTTTGAGGAAATGAAATTTGATGTGTTTGAGTGGTGGGTTGTGATGATTTGTGTTTGTCGTATTTGACATGTTCATAATTAATACTTATAAATTTTGAGATGTGTTTGCGTGGATTTTGTGGAAAAATGAACTGATGTGATTTGGTGTGAATTGTGGATTGAATTTGAGAATATGTCTGAGTATGCTCTGTGGGGAATTTGAAAATCATTAGTGTTAAACGAGTATTAAAAATGGGGAATCTTTTAATATCTTTGTTTACTTAATGATTGTCGTGAAAATTGTTAGAGTTAAATGAGTATTAAAAAAAGGGAATCTTTTAATATCTGCATTTACTTAACGATTGTTGTGGATAGACTCAGAGTATGCTCATGCATTTCATTTTTGGTAAATCGTGCTGACCCGTGATAGGTGGGACCTCGGTAAATAGTACTTCGGTCTGTGATAGGCGGTACATTTACGATTTACATTTTTGGTATATCGTACTGACCCGTGATAGGTGGCACCTTGGTAAACAGTACTGGTCTGTGATAGGCGTTACGTTTACGATTTATGTTTTTTTTAGTAAATCGTGCTGACCCGTGATAGGTGGCACCTCGGTAAATTGTACTGGTTTGTGATAGGCGGTACGTTTACTATTTACGCTTTTTAGTAAATTGTGTTGACCCGTGATAGGTGACACCTCGGTAATTTAGTACTTCGGCCTATGATATGCGGTACAATTATGATTTACAGCCCTTCGAGGAGGGTTTTGGTTTGGAATTCCGAGTCCATGCATTTTGGCATATATGCATTGCATTAGGGTGCTTGGCACATGAGTCGTGTTTGATTCAAGATTATGATTGAGTGTTTGATCTCAAGTTGTCGTGGTGATTGTGTTATAATTGCTAAGTGTTATGTTTTGAAATTGTGTTTAATTGTGATTGATTCAGTTTATGTAGTTTTAGAAAAACTTCAGAAAAAAAAATCGATTTCCAAATCGATTCTGTTAAAATGTAATACCAGCTTAATCGACTGCCTAATCGATTATTACGTTTCTTGTTTTCTTGAATCTTGAAAATACATTGAACTAATCGATTTGGCTTGTTACAATAGCTCAGCTATTTATTTCAATCGATTGTTCAATCGATTTCTTTAATCACAGGACACAGGTCTAATAAAACCATTTAAGAAATCGATTTTCCAATCGATTGACTCAGCAAAATCTTTGTTCTGTGAATCACAAAATCGATTTCTCAATTGATGTGTAAATCGATTGTCCAATTGATTGATTTAAACCCAGAATACAGGTTTCACTAAAAACCTTTAAGAAATCGATTTCCCAATCGATTTACTTAGTAAAAACTTTTATTCTGGGTCAGACAATCGATTGCCCAATTGATTCATCAATTGACTAGTCAGTTGATTTATTACTTGATTGATTAAAACCTTATTTTTGATTTCATTTTTACGTGGCAAGTATCATATGTATGTTTAGCATATGGAAACCCTTTTAAGGTGCATGCTAAGTTGAAATGTTATTTTGTGCATTTAAAAACTTAAATGTTATGTGTTAATTATTAATTTCGGTTGGTGACCCTTTACACTATTGTCGAAATCTGGGCTTTGCCCTCAGATGAGAACCAGTACCATCCTACCGATTCGTACCCTGTGGATGGGAATGTAGTTGTTAACACCTGACTGGAGCTATGTTAGGAGGATCTTGTGGGGCGCGTGAAGATCACTCAGGATGTATAGTTTTTTGTAGAATGATCAGATTAGGTTGACGTATAGGGTCTAGATGTCTTTCTTTTGGAATGTGTTTATTTTAATTTGGAAGACTGCACCTATACCAATATTGTCAGCATGACCTTTTATTTTCGATGGGTCCCATGTACCACTTTTTAATGTGTAAATACTTTGGATTCGTATTTCAAAAACTATTTCGCTGCTTGTAAATTATGTTGACTTAATTGTCGGGGTGTTATGACTTAAATATTTATCCAAAGGTATTTCCTTATTTATTTCTTTGTTTTATGAATTGGTTTTAAAAAAAAATACATTCTCGCTGTTAAAAATCAGGGTGTTACATTGTGGTATCAGAGCTTTGGTTTAGATTTCTTTGGGGATGTGGAGTTTTGGTTATAGATTGTAGGTCAACCTGTAGGTTGGGAGTTGTTTTCTGATCATGCGTCGGTTTAGGTGGTTTGAGTTATCAGGTCCGAAGTAATTATTATGTGGTGATGTGGTCTGAAGTTAGTTTTGGAATTATTTGAAGTAGTGTTAAGACTCTACTTGATGATGGTTTTATAGGAAAACCATGCCGCTAAGAAGGAATGACGTTCCAAGAGCCAATGCTAATAGGGATGATCGAATGGCGGAGGCTATGAATAACATGGTTGCTTCTGTTGCTGCACAAATTGTTGCCAAGACTCAACGTGATCTTGAAAAGAGGGAAAGAGAGATTCATGTTGCAGAGTCAAGAGGATTAGAAGATTTTCGTCGTTACAATCCTCCCAAGTTTAAGGGGGATGAGAATTCAGAGAAAGCGGATCAATGGATCCAAGAAGTGGAAAAGATCTTCGAAATCATTAACTGTTAGGCGGGAGTGAAGGTCAACTATGCCACTTATATGCTATTAGGGGATGCTGAGTACTGGTGGAGGAGTGCAAGATTGTTGATGGGATCAGCTCACGAGGAGGTGAATTGGGAATCATTCAAAAGGAAGTTTTTAGACAAATACTTCCCGATGAGTACCAGGACCATCCTACCGGTTTGTACCATGTGGATGGGAATGTAGTTGGAAACACCTGACTGGAGCTATGTTAGGAGGATCTTGTGGGGCGCGTGAAGATCACTCAGGATGTATAGTTTTTTGTAGATTGATCAGATTAGGTTGACGTATAGGGACTAGATGTCTTTCTTTTGGAATATGTTTATTTTAATTTGGAAGACTGCACCTATACCAATATTGTCAGCATGACCTTTTATTTTTGATGGGTCCCATGTACCACTTTTTGATGTGTAAATACTTTGGATTCGTATTTCAAAAACTATTTCGCTGCTTGTAAATCATGTTGACTTAATTGTCGGGGTGTTATGACTTAGATATTTATCCAAAGGTATTTCCTTATTTATTTCTTTGTTTTATGAATTGGTTTTAAAAAAAAAATACACTCACGCTGTTAAAAATTGGGGTGTTACATTGTGGTATCAGAGCGTGATCCGAAGATCACATCACATTTTTGGGGAGCATTGCACGAAGTGTTGGGAACGAAACTACGATTGAGTTCAGCTTGCCATCCACAAACGGACGGACAAACTGAAAGGACAAATCAGTCCCTGGAAGATCTATTGAGAGCATGTGTATTAGATGATAGAGGAAGTTGGGATGATGTACTTCCGTTGATTGAGTTCACCTACAACAATAGTTTCCACGCAAGTATTGGAATGGCACCATATGAGGCTTTATATGGGCGCAAGTGTCAAATGCCCTTGTGTTGGTATAAGGACGGTGGAGGTATGATTGTCGGACCAGAGATGGTACAACAGACTACAGCTAAGGTAGAGAAGATCATGGAGAAAATGAAGACTTCACAAGATCATCAGAAGAGTTACGCGGACAAGCGTCGCAGACTTTTAGAATTCGAACAGGGTGACCATGTATTTCTAAGAGTCACACCTACTACTGGAGTTGGTAGAGCCTTGAAATTGAAGAAATTGACTCCGTAATTCATTGGACTATATGAGATTTCTGCACGAATTGGGTCTGTTGCTTATCAGATTGCATTGCCTCCGATACTGTCCAATATTCAGAGACAGAACCAAAGGTAGATAATACCACCAAAGACAAAGACGGAATCTGAGGTAGCAATGGAATTAGAGGCATAATCAAATGATACCATCAAAGGCAGTATCAGAGGCAAAAGCAGAGGCTACAATTGGAAAACATTTTAAAATGGTCGGACAAAATTGAGATACTATAGATGTCCCTATTTAATTATATTTTACTAGAAAATATGAATAACGATGTTTTCATATTCTTGTAGTAAAAGATAAATAAATATAAGGATCCAAATTTTGTCCATCAAATTGTGAAGGTAAAAGTTGTAAAATGAGAAAAACAAATACAATGTAGGCGCAAGAAAATTTAAAACTATGAGAATAATGTAAAAACGAGTATAATGTGAAAACTTATAAATTGCTAATGCCAAAGCGAATTGGTCACCAAATTATGAACGGAAATTATCGTCTTCAGATTTATTATTGGTGTGAAGATCGATAGAAAAAAATATGATTGTCTTCAGATTGGTTATTGATGCGTAGATCGATGAAAAAGTCAATGATCATCTTTAGATTGGCTACCGATCTACGAAGAGAAAGTAAATGATCGTCTTCGAATTAGTTACTGATGCATAGATCGACAAGAATGTAAATGATTCCCAATCCCAAAAATGTTAATGCAATCAATTCCTTTATATTCGCAACTACTATAATGCTCCAAATTTTTTAATTCAAAGATTATTTAAAAATATTTATTATTTTTTAAAAACAACTATATTTTGTTTTCTTAAGAATAATTTATCATATAATAAATTGAAGATGTGTCAGAAAATGACTTGATATATTTTTTTATTTTTATAAAAGAAGGTAATATAGAAAAAAATGCATTTTTTTCTTAATTTAGTAGCTAGTTTGTAGTTATGTATGTCGCACGTGTATTTCGGAAATGAACTGGAAGTTTTATAGAAATTCTATCCTTACTTCTACTCCAAAATCAAATACCATTTTACTTTGATGAAGGTAAAGTCACCGTTTCATTAATAATAATTTGTTCAATATATGTTGTAATATCAACGAAAAATTTGAATGCAAGATTTGGCTTTATTAACTAGTACATGAGTTATATCATTAACTTACTTTTTTTTATCGGATCACATTTACTTATATATGAATGAACTTCACAAGAGTTTTGAAAAAAGTGAGAAAAAAATATAATCACGTGAATACGTTATTTTAATCTTAAAATTAGTTGTATATATTATCAAGATAAAAATGATTTCAAAAAATATTAAAGATGATTTGACAATTAAAATAAAAAAAAATTGGACAAATAAATAAATAAATAAATTTAATATATATCTTTTATACATATCTTTTGAATATTAAAGAGATAGATATTAAGATTATATTAAGATTAAGATTATATTAAGATTAAGATTAAGAAATCTGAATTAGTTGTGCGTATTACTAAGATTAAAATGAATTTGAAATTATTTAATTTTAAAATTATTAAATTAAAAAATATACAAATGGTATGAGTTTACCTTTGGACTATTTTTTGGAAGTTCATATTAAATGCATAATCTTTTATACAGTTATTTTGTATAGTATAGATATATACATAAACATAGAGAGAGATTAAGACTGAGATCAAATTTAAGATTTTGATTAAGAATAAGACTATAACTAAGATTAGGATAAAGTGTGTTGGTTGTGCACATTATTAAAATTAAGTTGATTTTGAAGTTGCTTTATGCAATATTGTTATTTGATTATGCCACTTACTTAATATTTAAATCTAATCTCTCCTTTTTATAAGATTTATACTTTTTATTTAATGTATGATATGATAATTTTACATTTGAAAATATTAAGGTCGAAATACACTTTTGTTTCCAAATTACATAATCCAGCTTTTTTGACCAATTACTTTTAAACATAATTTTGGTCCTTTAAATTTATTTTTAATTACAAAATTTAGGTCCTTCTTATTTTAACCTAATCAATGCATACTTAATTAAGGTGGCATGTTTATTTCATTTTGTTTTTAGTTATGATCATACCTAGAAATTAAATGAGACTCTATTCACCATATTCACATATATATTAATTCGCTCACTTTTTGCAAAGGGAGATAAATAAGAATAAGTTGTGGTCGAATCCCTAACATACATCCTCCTTTAGATTTTAAAAGATATTTGTCTTTAAAATAAGATGTTACTCATAAAAATTTGAATTAATATATATATATATAAACAAATAGAATTTATTAGATACACTAATTAATCAAATTGGTTAGTTATTTTCATTGGTGATATAACTTTTATTATAATTCTTGATATAATTAACATTTTCATTATTAATATCATTTTTATATTTTTTTTTATCTCATCAATAATGAAGTGAATAATGATACTTTACATTTTTTAATATAACTAATTACTAATAAGAAAACACTTCGAAAGAAATAAGTTCAATAGTAATATTTTATTTTCATTGGTGATATAAATTTTATTGAAATTCTTGATATAATTAACATTTTCATTATTAATATCATTTTTATATTATTCTTTTTTATCTCATACATAATGAAGTGAATAATAATATTTTATATTTTTTAATATAACTAATTACTAATAAGAAAACACTTCGAAGAAGTAAGTTCAATAGTAATATTTTATAACTTTAAAAACTGAAATTTAAAGGCAATTATAAAATAACATGAGAATTTTATTTGACAAGTGCGTGGTAAAAATGATAAGTATAGAGTACTTAATTTCCTAGTGATAGAAGTGTACAGAGTAATAGAGAACAGCGTTAGTTTTATACACATCATCGATATAAGTTGGAATAATAGTTTAATTTATTTCAATATTTGTTGACAAGGTCAATGATACAAAGATGCACCAGTGGTCTAGTGGTAGAATAGTACCCTACCATGGTACAGACCTGGGTTCTCCATTCCCGGCTGCTGCAATAATTTGGTGAGCTATGATGATAATAATTGTGGTGTGGGTACATCAATTATCCTAAAGTGTTGGATGAAATTGTATTTCTGAGCTCAGTATTTTTATTTATCATTCAACTCCATTATTTTTACTAGCTAAAAATTGATACAAGTTATCCAGTCTATTCTTTTTTTTAAAGTAGTTATGTTTTTATTATGTACCACCAAGAAACTGGTACAAATATTCGGGTGGTGTGTTATTGCTATTAGACAAGTATTTTACTCATATTTCAAAAAAGAATCTTATTTTATTATTAATAATAAATATTTAGGCATTTCGTTTTTTGTATTTATTTAAGTCACACTATGCCTCAAGATCTCATTTGCAACTATTGTACCTGAAATATATGAATATAAATGGTGTAATACGGCTTTAAAATATGAAATTTTATTAAATTTTAGACCAAAATTCTGTTTGGAGACCAAAACTGGAGAGAAACAAAATATGAGGACTACTTTCGCGATTCAGCTAAAATAGAGGAATCAAAACTACAATTAAGTCAAATATTTATCTTGTGTTTATAAGGTATCAATAGAAAATATTGTTTTGTTGTTTTTATGAATTATATATAAATATGTTATGTATTTTTAGACATCAATTATAAATCTTTATCTTACACTATTAAATATTTTCAATGAAAAATACTTGTTCCAGATTTTACTATACATGTGACAAATTTTTGTCTCATATATTTTTTATGCATTAATAATAAGAATTTATTTCGTATTTTTGAAAAATATTTTTCAATGATAAATATAATGACAAATATATAGTTTTTTTTAATATCGTTAGGGGCAGAACCAAATGATACCCCCAAAGGCAGAACTAGAGGCATATGATACTAGCCGAGACAAAGACAAAACCAAAGAGAAAAACTGAATCAGAGACAGAAGCACAGGCTACAAATGGAAAATATTTTAAAATGGTTGAACAAAATGGAGGTACTACATCTGCCCCTATTTAATTATATTTTACTAGAAAATATGAATAATAATGTTTTTATTTTATCGTTGTAAAAGATAAGTAAATATACGGATCCAAATTATGTCCATCAAATGGTGAATGTTAAAGTTGTAAAATGAGAAAACAGATACAATGTAGGCACAATAAAATTAAAAACTATGAGAATAATGCAAAAGCGAGTATAATGTGGAAACTAATAAATTGCTAATGTAAAAGCAGACTGGTCATCGAATTATGAATGGAAATTATCGTCTTTAGATTTATTATTGGTGCGAAGATCAATAGAAATGAAAATAATTGTATTTAGATTCATTGTTGATGTGGAGATCGACGAGAAAGTAAGTGACTATCTTTGGATTTCCAAAATTATATCTTTTTCACACACCAAACTTTTAAAACTAAATAATCTACATTATTTAGTTAAAACTAAATAAAACGAATATTTTTCAAATCAAACATACACACACTCGATTACTAAAGCACAAAAAATTTGAGTTAATAAAGTACTCTAAACTTTTTCTTTTTAAACTCAATCAAAGAGTAATTGAAAGAGTAACATTTTTAACTCTAAACATTTTAATTTCAATTTAACTTTTTTGTTGAAACTCTTTAACTTAGTTAAAATTTAAAATTTTTCAAAACTTTAATTTTTTTTTTAAATTTCAACTTCAGTTCAAAGTCATTAATTTGAAAATAACACATTACGTAGCTCAAACACATCAATTTTTTTTAATCATTACTAACAAAATCAACAACAAAAACAAGGATTTGTTAAGAACTCAAAAATTTCACTCATACCTCCTCACTGTATAAAGTTTACGAATTTAGGAAAAAGGAGGAGGAAATAAGTGTCTCATATTAAATAAATTAGCTCACAAGCACCGTTGTATAGAGAGGAGCAACTTTCTCTCCTGACACTTCTTGATTGGAAGCTTAAATCTAGAAAAAAATGGAGGTTTGTGTCTCACATACACACACACACAAATAAAAAATGTGGATATGTTGATTATTTTTTAAAGAAAATGCGTTTGATTACAGTAAAATGATTGGATAAAAAGACATTGTTGATTTAATGAAAGAAAGGAAAACCTTGAATCTAATAAATTGATTTTGATTAGAATGTTTAGTTATTTATTTGGATTTGGTTAAGAAAGTTTAATATCACCAAGTTGTCACAACTCAATCGTCTTAAACTATCACTGACGAGATGTCACATCTCAATCGGTCATATTTTATTAAAAGATAATTATTAATTAGAGCTTAAGATTGTCAAGTTGATAATAAATCAGAGCATGAATTTTGAATGTCTATGATTTTAAAAAGTGGTTGATGTTAATTGTACTTAGTCCATAATTTAAATAAAAGAATAAGATGACAATTATTATAACACTGAAAGAATTTAATAAAATTGACTAAAAAAATTAATAAGACTTTTAATGAAAACTAAAATGCTTATTTATGGTAAACAAAATTCAAATTAGAGGTATAACACTAAACAAAACTATAAAATTATTATAAAGATGATCTTAGAAATATTTACCATACAAGTTGAATATTTGCTACACTCCTTGATTTTCTTATTAACAAAAACTCTTACTAACTTAAGAAAAATCAAAACTGAAAACTCTCCAACCTCTTACTAGTTAAAAAATGAAAACCGCAAAACTCTCATCATTAAAAAGAATTTGTTCTCAATTTGTTGACCAAAGTGATTAATCTTTGTATCCATGTGATAAAATTTAGTTCTAGTTTTTTTTTTTTTTTTTGCAGAAATTTTGGATTGCTATTCTAAGTCTGAAAGAAAAGGTTCACATTTTTTAATTGCTTGTATAATTGATAATCAGAGACAAGAATCAGAGGATACCATCAGAGACATAAACATAATTAGAGAGAAAACCAAATGATACCACCAGAGGTAGAATTAGAGGCAGAGGATACCGCCAGAAGCAAAGACAAAACAAGAGGCAGAAACAAAATCCAATGCAGAATCAAATGATACTATCAGTGGTAGAAGCAGAGGCTACAACTAGAAAAGTTTTTAAAATAGTAAGACAAAATTAAAGTACTATAATAATAAAAAAAAAAATACTTAGAAGTAAATTGAATAGAAACGTTCTATAATTTCAAAAAGTGAAGTTTAAAGACAATTATAAAATAATCATTAGTTCACTTTTAATTAATAATAATAATAATAATTTATTCTTCTATTTGAAAATGCGCTTAATAATTTTATTTGACAAGTGCTAATTTCCTGGTGATGAAAGTGTACAAAGTAATAAAAAACAGCATTAGCTTAATATAAATCTTCCATATAAATTGGAATAGTAGATTAATATATTCAATCTGTGATGACAAAACCATTGTTATAAGGAAGCACCAGTGGTTTAGTGGTAGAATAGTACCCTGCCACGGTACAGACCCGGGTTCGATTCCCGGCTGGTGCAATATTTGGTGAGCTATGATGACAATATTTCTGGTGTGGGAACATCAATTATCCTGAACTATTGGATGAAATTAATCGAAAAACAAATTCTTAAGAATAAGTGTAGGAGGTAGGTTGCAACTAGAATCCATTAATTTTTTGAAAAAATAGTTATTTTTTAATATATACTAGCAAGAAATCGATACAAGTTGTCCACTCTATTATCTTTTTATAAAACTAGTTATGTTTTTAATACAAATGTACCGGTGGTGTGTTATTGCTATTTTATAAGTCTTTCATTTAGACTTTAAAAATAAATTTTATTATTAATAATAATAAATATTTATCTCATATTTATTTATATTTAAAAAAATAAATATTTTATATCGTATTTTTTAGATATCAATAAAAAAATATTGTTTTGTTGTTTTTATGAATTATATACAGATATTTTATTATTTTTAGACATCAATTATAAATATTTAGCTCAAACTATTAAATATTTTCAATGAAAAATACAGTCTCTTTTTATTTTAATATATATTTATTTAATATTTTTTTTTGTGTTAATTAGAAATATTTATTTAATTATATAGTTTTTTTAATATTATTTTTCAAAATTAAGCGTTCATGGTCTTTATTTTTTTATCTTTATTAATATAACGTGATTTGATTGATATATATAATTTCAATATAAAATATGTATCTATTTTTTTTTTATATTTATCAAATTAATATTATTTAAAGAATGGCTTATATAATCATTAAAATTAAAAATAAAATAAAAAACTTAAATTTTGATATGAGGTGGCTAGGAGTGAAAATAGGTCATATCAGATTTGACTTTGAAAGACATGGCCTACGATGAATTTTTTAGGCCTAAGTCTGGCATACGGCATATCATAAATTTTTTTTAAGCCTAAGTTTGACAGTCTATCATGGTCTGACCTAAAAGCCTATTTAAAAGTGTTATTCACATTAAAATATTTAAATATTATATTTTACAATTTTTTAAAAAGATTAAACTAAGCTTTTACATACAAGAAAAACTAATAAAATTATAATCAAATTTAATAAAATAATTACTAACAAGTTTATAAAACAACAATTTTCCAATAATAAAAAACAACAAAGACTATATACCATATTAAAGAAGGAAAACAAAGACTCTATAGAAAACAATGTTGAATACTGAATAACTCTTTAAAAGAAAATAAAAATAAAATAATATTGGAAGTTCACTCTCATTTCTTATAAGAGGATTCAGTAGTTTTGTACAAATAAAAGAAGAATCAACAGTTTGGCCACAAAAAAGAAAAAAGAAGAAGAATCGACAATTATCTAGAACGAACAAATAAAATAGAGGGACCGATGCCACGTAAGCAATCAGTTGAAATCTCTAATTTGGCTTCGCTTCTATTCTGTTCTTCTCTTCTCACGAAACTTCTCGAACATTCATTCATATCAATCTTCCAACCATTTTAATTCTCCACTTTCTTTCTCCAATCACCAAACATTAACATTCATAACTTCCCTCAAAAACACATATCCACATTATTCAAAAATTAGCATACCATGATGCAAATGAACAACAACAGAACAACGTGGGGTCCACTTTATAACAGAACACCATCGAAGGTGGTTTCGATTCCTGTTCATTTTGTGGTTTCGAATACAGCATCATTCTATTCGAATACAAGGCTATTTCAGCATTCAGCAGCAAAACAACATGTCTGTATTCGACTACAACAGTCTGTATTCGACTACACAGTAAGTAAGTGGCAAAACAGCATGTCTGTATTCGAATAATACACATCAGACAGCAGCAGAAAAATAGCAAAATTCAGCATTTTTCAGCTTTTCAAAGGGTTTCGAAATCAATCAACACTTACCCACAACTCCAAACAATCAAACTTAGCAATTATAGCGCAATCACCACGACATCTTGAGTTACGAAACAATTTTGCAATCAATCACACTTACACGCAACTCCAAAACAAAACACTTAGCGATTATAACACAATTACCACGACATCTTAAGTTTCGAAATGGTTTTGCAATCAATCACGCTATCACACAATTCCCAAACATCCACACTTATCAATTATAACACAATCACCACAACAACTTTAGTTTCAAAATAGTTTTGCAACCAAACACATTATCACACAATTCCAAAACATAACACTTATCAAATAAAACCCAATTACCATCACAACTTAAGTTCAAACACTCAATCATAAACTTGAATCAAACACGACTCGTGTGCCAAGCACCCTAATGCAATGCGTATATGCCAAAATGCATGGACTCGAAATTCCAAACCAAAACCCTCCTCGAAGGACCGTAAATCATAATTGTATCGCCTATCGCAGGCCAAAGTACCAATTACCGAGGTGCCACCTATCATGGGTCTGCACGATTTACTAAAAAGCGTAAACCATAAACGTTACTTTAACCCTAACCAAATTCTTTTCCACACAACCACATGTAAGTCTCTAAATGCAAACTAAAAGTTTGGAAGGAGCCCTTACCTTCACGTTCTCTTACGATACCGCGAGTAAATCCGGTAAAATCTTCATTCGCAACGTCGCGTCCGATGTTGGTCCACTAGCACCGTAGCACGGAGGTGAGCAACCTTCCCTTCTATCACTTCTTGAAAGGAGGCTTAGATCTAGATGAAACGGGGAGGTTTGTGTTTGAATCCCTAATACCGTTTTTCTTCGTTTTCAAAACAACGAGGAAGTGTGAAGCTGAGAAAACCTTGCTCTCTTACCCACTAATCCTTGGGTTTCTATTCTTGAAGCCAAAGAATGAAAAAGGAAGCAAAACCAACGAATGTAGAAAAAGGGAGATGGAGGTTTCTCGCGCGCAGAGGAAGAAGAAGGCGTATGTTTTCTTTCTTGTTTCCTTTTCTTTCCTTTTTCCTTTCTTTTTCATTTTCCTTTCTTTTTCCTTTCCTCCTATTTCCCTCCGACCATATATATATATATTACTATAATAATCCTAATAATAATAATAATAATAATAATATTATATATATGTATACAATAATTAAACCCATACCAAAAAAATATCTAAATATCTAGATATTTTAGATATTTATGAAAATGATCACTTCTCAAACCATTTTGATAAAAATATCTTCTCTCGTCACAACTCAATTGACAGATAAAATTTTCAGCAACCCGGGATATTTTTAACAAAATTATCTGGTATTAAATCCTTATTAACGCAAATAAATTATTTTCCGACCAATAATTTTAATCCAATTTCCAAAAATATATTTTTGGCATTTAACTCACTAAATACCAAAAACTGGGCTAACAGCCTAAGAAACTCTACACAAAATACCCTAAAATTGTATAATTTAGGATTTAAAATTAAGGGTCTTACATTGTGCTTACAACAAATTTGTTGTCTCTTACCGTTTTAATAACGATTCTCAATCTTCGCAATAGTTGCAGTATTATCTCAATGGATCAACACATCTGTCATAGGTTTTCTCATAATGGAATATCAAGTAACAAGCATCTTAAATAACTCGCTTCTTTACTAGTAATAACTAGTGCTATCATTTCAAACTCCATAGTGGATTGAGCTAATATCGTTTGTTCTTCGATTTCCAAGATACATAATCACTAGCTATAGTAAAATATAGTCACTGGATGCTTTGGAGTCATATGATAAAATGTTCCAATCAACATCACTGTATCTTTCAAGGAAGGAAGGAAATCTTAGATAATGTAATATGAGACTCATGGTCTTTTTTAGGTTTCTCATGACTTTTTCGTTAGCATGCAAATGCTCCATACTAGGTCTAATGGTAAACCTGCACAATATACTTGAGGCTACCAATGATGCCCACATATTCAATTTGTCTAACACATTCACCAATGTTCTTGAAAAGTTTCACACTTGGATCATATGGTGTGGAAGTAGGTTTAGAGTCAAAATATTTATATTTCTTTAGGATGTTTTCAACATAGTGAGTCTGATCCAAAAAATTCCGTTTTCTAACCTTGTAATCTTGATTCCTATGATTACATTCGCTTCTTTGAGATCTTTCATATCAAAGTTGTTACACAATAATGATTTTACAATATTTACAGCATAAGCGTTTGAAGCAAATATGAGTAGGTCGTCTACATAGAGACATATGATAGTACAAATGCTATTTTCATATTTGTCATAAATAAATTTGTCACTTTTGTTCACTTTAAACTCATTCAATATAATCAAGTTATCAAACAATTCATGTCATTGCTTAGTAGCTTGCTTAAGACCATACATAGATGTATCTAACTTATAGACCTTGCTTTCATGTCCATGAATCACAAAAACTTCAAGTTATACCATATAGATTTCTTTTTCCAAGTCACCATATAAAAAATCTGTTTGGACATCCATTTGGTGTACCACCATGTTCTGAATAACATCTAGTGAAATGAGTACCCTAATTGATGTAATTCGAGTGATTGGTGAGAAAATGTCGATGAAATTTATATTTTGTCTTTGTCTAAAACTTTTGGCTACAAGGCGTGCCTTGTACTTATCAACAGTTCCATCGAGTTTTAGTTTCTTTTTCAAAATCCATTTACAATCTATTGGTTTAAAACCAGAAAGAAAGTCTACTAAATGTCAAGTTGTGTTAGACTCTAGAGAATCTATTTCATCGTTTATAGCTTCTTGCCATAAATCTCCATCCAACAATGACAAAGCTTCTTTAAGATTTGCAAGATCATCTTCTAAAGTATAGGCCATGTAATCGGGTCCATAATCTTCAACAACTTTGATTATCTTATTTCTTCGAGTTATGTTATGTTTGCTGCTTTTAGTGCTCTTTGTCATGGGAATGTGACTTGGTTCGCTGCCCCTACTATTTCTCGATTTGAAAGAGAATTTCATTTCATATAAGTCAACATCATTTGACTCTATGATCACTTTTGTGTTTAGGTAATAAGATCTATACGCTTTATTGTTTACTACATACCCAATGAATACATATTCATAGGCTCTACTGGCGAGTTTAATTTGTTTGGGATCGGGGATTCTAACATAAATCAAACAACCCCAAGCTCGAAAATAAGACAAGTTTGGTTGTCTTTTCTTCAATATCTCATAAGAAGATGTATTGTTTTTAGATTTAAGGACTCTATTCAAAACATAACAAATATTCAATGAAGTTTCCCCCACTAATGAGATGCAACACTAGTGGTAAGCATAATAACAACAACTAGTTCATAAAGAGTTCTATTCTTTCTTTCAACTTTACCATTCATTTCAAGAAAAATGGTGTAGACGTTTCATGTATAATTCCAAGCAATTTATAAAACTCATTAAACATACTAAAATCATACTCGGTACATCTTAATCTTTCTACTAAATTGATTTTCAATTTTAATTATAAAGATCTTAAATATATCAAGTGCTTCACTTTTATTGTTCATTAGATATGAAAAAATATAGTCAAAACAATCGTCAATAAAAGTGATGAAATAATATTTTCCATTTTTTGTTAACGTCCCAACAAGTTCCCATATATATTAAATCTAAAGACTCAGGTTCTGTGACTACATATTTATGTGAACTTTGTTATTTTAGCTTTACTATTAAAATCATATTTTTCAAAATTATTTAAAAATAACTTTGGAATTAAACTTATGTTACTTAAGCTTGAAATATTTGTTCGTATAACAGAGTCTAGCATGCCAAATATTAAAATCACATATGTAAACAGAAGGAGACATTCTTAATTTAATTTAAATGTGCATCAATGGTGAACCAATTGCCAACAAAATATCATATCTATATTTGGTTTATAAATTTGCATCTATTTCTTATTTAAAAGAAAATCATAAACAATAAAATAAAATAAAATTCTTTAGAGACTCTGTAGAGAATATTTTTTTCTTTTTACTTTTTATGCTTGAGAGAATTTTTTAAATCCTTCTAAGTAGGGGCAGTTTGTCAATAATAGACTCTGATTCCACCTCACACTATTTCTTCCATGTATGTAAATATTTCCCACATCAGCCAAAAAGCTGACGTGTACATCTTCATAGACAAGTTTCCGGTTTATAGTTTTTCATAAATTCTATACAACATCCACTATCTTATCTCCTATTTAAATATTATTTCATAACTTCTAATCAAAATTTTCTAAATTAATTCCACATTATTATTTCATAACGTCTGTCCATCATCTTTCACATTAATTCCACATTATTTTAAAAAATCAATATGAAGTTTTATATCTCAATTGTCAAATGATTATTAATATAGTAGTTATATGAATAATTCTCAAGTCATATTGTATAGAAGTTTCAAACTCAAAATATTGAAATTTAGATTTTTCATTTCTTATTATATATTATTATTTAGTATCTAATATTATGTATAACTATTAATGTGTCATCAGTTACAAATTAAAGTACAATCCATATATAATTTTCAACATACAAAACTAAAATAGAGTAATCAACCATTTTGGTCTGTTTTAATTGATCTCATCTACGACATGAAAATATATTGACTACTCAAAAGACAAATAAAATTGTCCATATTCAACTTTATATGAGTGTTATTATTGTGTCTTCGAGAGAAAACTATTTACCATTTATAGATAAAAGAATAATGCTTAATATTTAGATTAAAAATTATTTATTGTTTTTTTACGGAGATGTTTCATGTTGGTAATTTCTTTAAAAATACTACCAATTTGAAGTTTCTACATTTGTGTTACTTTTACTCAACTGTGTACATATAAGTTGTTTGTGAAAATTCTAAAGTCATATTGTATAGAAGTTTCGTACTCAAAATATTGGAATTTAGATTTGTCATTTCTTTGACAGGAATAGAATGAAATGAATACCAAATGATAAAATTATTTATACATTTTTCTAAAATTATTTTGAAAATAAATTTAGATTTGACAATAAAAAAGAGCATGACTAATTTCATTTTGTGGTAGATAATTATATATATTAATACTTATTAAAATACTTTTAATATTTTAACACTAAATATAATTTATGCATTTTTTTTGTACAATGATAATTACTATGGATTTTTAATACTAAATATATGAATTAGTTGCAATTACGTTCTACAAAATATTTTACATATTCTCAAATGTGCGTTTGTCAACTCATATATAATAATTATTTAAATAAACTAAATTGAAAAAATACTCTACAAATAAAATGAATAAATTATATTATTTTTGAAATATAAAATTTTTATTCATAATACTGTTAATATGTTAAAGTTTATATATATTATATTATTTTTAAAATTTAAAAATCTTATTTACAATACTACTAATATGTTAAAGTGAAACTGCAGAATTTAAATTGCAGAATTATTTTGAACACAAATAGTTAACTTATGCAGAAAATTTAAATTGCAGAATTTTTTAACACAAATTTAAATTGCAGAATTGTTTTACTAATTGGTTTCTATGCCTAACTTATGTTTGGCACAAATTGTTTTGAATAAAAACTGAAACTGCATAATTTAAAGTGCAGAATTTAAATTGCAGAATTGTTTTAAACACAAATTGTTAACTTATGCAGAAAATTTAAATTGCAGAATTTTTGAACACAAATTTAAATTGCATAATTGTTTTACTAATTGGTTTCTATGCCTAACTTATGTTTGGCACAAATTATTTTGAATAAAAACTGAAACTGCAGAATTTAAAGTGCAGAATTTAATTTGCAGAATTGTTTTGAACACAAATTGTTAACTTTTGCAGAAAATTTAAATTGCAGAATTTTTGAACACAAATTTAAATTGCAGAATTGTTTTACTAATTGGTTTCTATGGCTAACTTATGTTTGGCACAAATTGTTTTGAATAAAAACTAAAACTGCAGAATTTAAAGTGCAAAATTGTTTTGAACACAAATTGTTAACTTATGCAGAAAATTTAAATTGCAGAATTGTTTTACTAATTGGTTTCTATGCCTAACTTATGTTTGGCACAAATTGTTTTGAATGAAAATTGAAACTGCAGAATTGTTTTGAACACAAATTGTTAACTTATGCAGAAAAAATAAATAACTCACAAGATCTGGAAAATGTGACCCTATTGCAACAAGTAGGCTGATTGTTGCTCGTTGCCAATCAGAATTGAGTTCCTGCATAAGACATTCAGTGTGAAACACATAAATCGTGAGCAGCAACATGCGAAATCTGTTTAAGCCAATAACTGGAATATCCTAAGATAACTAGGACTTTAATTGGAATATTGGTATCGTTCCCGTACAAGAAAGAAACCAATAAACCATATTTACTTTTAATCCTTTTTCATATTTTTCTTTCATATTTAGTTGGCATGCTTATGCACACTGCCCAACACTTTGTTGACAATCCACAACATTCCAATAGATGAAAAGGTTAAGAGCCAAAAAGTTTTTACCTACAACCTGTACACTGTTTTATCTTAAGAATTGCGGCTACGATGTGGACAATCCAAGCAAGTTTGTCTTCAATCACAACGAGGTCGTTGTTATCACTAACCTGTAATCTTGCCCTTTCCTATTCCAGTCATTTGAAAACAGTAAGTATCAATTACTAACTCATGTTTCCCATCAGATCAGTACAAAAAATAGAAGGGTAGCAATCAGTGAAAGTTATAACCACACTGTGTACATTTGCAGAGAAATCAATCTGGAACTAAACGGTTAAATGGAACGAAATGATTACCTTTGCAAGAGTTGATTTTATTTCCAAGATGATAAATCACCTTCTTTTATAGAGTAGATTTCGTTTGTCTTCGATTTTGTTTCCTTCAGAAGTTTTAGGGTTGACAGAGGTTGAGAGATTTGGGGGTTTTCAAAAATTTTAGGGTTGAGGACGGATGTGCGCGGTGCTAGGAAAGGAATACATGCGGGAGTGACAAATGAAATTACAAAATCTGGAAAACAAAACACAAGAGAGGTTTATTGCCCTAAACGACGACAGTTGATAAAAAGCGCCCCATGAACTGTCGCAAACTGGTGGTGAGGGTGAAAATTGCGTGCTTTATATGGTGGTATGGTGGCGGTGGTTGACGAAAACCGCCCCATAAACCGTCGCAATGTGGGGTTAAGGGCGGTTATTTCAGAACCGTCGCAGGCCAAGTGTCGCAAACTTCAAAAATTCTTGTAGTGTGGGTTATATTCTAATATGTATTAAGATAAAAATAAATAATATTAATTACCCTAGCTAATTCTATATTAAAACTTTAAAGAAAATCTAATAAAGCAATAATTAGACTGTTGATTATGCATAAATGCAAAACAAAATGAAAGCAAATCCAATAAAATAAAAACATATGACAAAATATAATTGTACCAATAATTGGACTATTGATTATGCATAAATATAAAAGTTCATGTGCTGCAAAAATTTTAGGTTGAGATTGTCGCGTCCGGTTTGTCCGCGAAAAAGGAGTCGCCATCAATTTTATTTTTATTAAAGGAAAAATTGAATAAAACCTAAAATAATATTTTTGAACCAAAAATTTAGATTCGGGAGTCGATTACGAGTAGGAAAGTATTATCACCCTACAACGTCCGTTAAAACGGTTACCCTATAATTAATTATATACAAACTATTTATTTATTTATTTATTTATTTATTTTTATTATTTTTACCCCAAAAAGAATAATAAAAAAATTAAATTATTTACATTAATGAAATAAGAAAAAATATTTTCTTTTATTAATTTGGTTTGACAAGGGGAATACCTTGCTTCTACGTATCCCCAGGTGCAATAGGGAAATCAAAACACACGTAGTACTTGGGTATAAAATATTTATGTGTTGACCAATTTTATTATTAATTTTACTTTATATATACATATCAAAATAAATTAACAATATAATAGTGATAATCATAGTAATAATGATAATAATAATAATAATAATAATAATAATAATAATAGTAATAAGAATAAGAATGGTGTGTTATATATTGATTCATTTCTTCGGTTTATTTTCTATTCAATTGATCACCATTATACTGATTTTTATGACCATTAGTCCATTTCTTTTCTTTTTTTTTTTCCATTTATTATGATCATCATTACATCGATTTTTATGACCATCAATTCATTTCTTTTCGGTTTCCTTTATTTTTATTAATTATTATTATTATTACTATTATTATTATTATTATTATTTCCTTTTTTTAATAAAAAGTAAAAAATAAATAAAACTCGGACAAAATTAGGTGCCAACAGAGATGATGGTATTTCAGTCTAAAATATGAGAGATTTTATCTGAAAGAGTATATAAATAGATTACAAATAATAATTTAAATGGTATATTGACTTTGTTTATTTTCTAAATTAGAAAACATGATACACGACATGTTTATATTATAATAGCAAAGTGATATACAAATTATTGAGTCTCCTATGTGTCAACAATAAAGTGGTATACATATGATCCTGATTCCTATATTATTAGAAAAATTCAAAATAAGATGAGTGAGTGGAAGCATCAATGTCTTAGTTTATGCGGTAGATTTACACTTTTTAAATGTGTGTTTAGCTCGATTCCATATTATCCTACGCAATATGCTGAGCTTTCAAAGATGTTGTGTGATGAGATAGAGAAGATTCATATAAGCTTTCTATGGGGAATACAAACCATACATGTAAACCTCACATGGTTGGCTAGAAAGTTTTTTGTTTGCTTAAAGTTGATGGCGTGCTTGGGATTAGGAGCCCACACAAGATGAATGAAACTTTTTCATGAAAATTTTGTGGAATTCGATTAATAGGCCAAACTACCTTTGGTGCAAGGTTTTGTACAACAAGTATGACAGGGATATAGACCCGTCCGTTGCTATTAATATCCAACCTTATGATTCCCCTTTTATGGAGGGCCTTAGCTGGTATTTAGGACAGGTTTTAGAGTTGCATAGTTTGGAAATTGGGTAATAGACACCAAATAAATTTTTGGCATGACAAATGGATAGAAAACAATCACTTTCTCATGAACCTATGTACTAAGTTAATTATTAACACGACCACTCTAACTGTGTGAATGATGTCTTAACAAACACAAGGGCTTGAGATATCAATCTCCTTAATACTCTTCTTCCTCCTAACATTGTGAACCAACTGATGGCTATTTTGGCTCCTATGGATATTGATGGTCCAGACTCTATAGGGTGGTACGGTATCAATACCCATCATTTCATTGTTCATGGTGGAGAATTGGTCTCGCTTGTGGAACTGAAAGGGAGTGCATAGTAACCTATGGATTGTAACCTATGAACACCTCCTCACAAACTATCGATGAAGCCGATGCTGTATAAAGTGTCTCTTCCATGTGTATGGACTCTATGGGAATGCACTACTAGAATTTTCGCCTATAGTGATCGATTTAGAGACTGAGTACTAATATAATAAAAACAAATTCAAAACTCATAAAACTAACTTCCTTGAAAAAGAGCTAGTTACTGAAAAAGTTAAAATAAACAAGTGCAAGACTACTACTTCACATAGCAAGTAACTGTTAGTGTGACATGCTTATATTTTCTATATATCTTGTCAAATTGATGATATAAATGACCAATTAGTTTTTCAGTATACAAAGCATAAAATTTCCAAGTGGGATATTTTTCTACTCAAAACACACATGAACTAACATTTAACAATTAGTTTATGCCTTGCCAGTTTGTATCTTATTTTCTGACTCCAAAAATTTGCCCCAGAAAGGGTGTTTCTGCCAAACCATATTCATTTCCTCAAGTGGGATACCCTTTGTTTCTGGCAAAAACTTGTAGATGACTATGGTCATTATGACCACAAAGCAACCAAAGAAAATGAATAAACCAAACTTGAAGTGACAAAGCATTGATGTGAAGAATAGAGCTATGAAGAAAGTGCTGATCATATTCACAGAAACTGTGATACTCTGAGCGGCAGATCGAATTTCAAGAGGAAAAATTTCGCTCGGTATTAACCATCCCAGAGGACCCCAAGACCAAGCGTAACCCGAAACATATACACATATCACACCTACAATAACAATTGCATACCATTTAGGAAGTGTTCCTGGGTTCCCACTTGTGCCAAATGTGACAGCAATAGCAATTGCCATGATAATCTGTTGAGAAAACACACATAAAAGTGAGTAACCTGAATTAAAAACAAACAAAAACAGTGAAGCGAAAAGCGGTGAAAATGTGAAGAACAAATGTACCTGACAAATCAACATTTGCACACCACCCTCAAGGAAAAGAGCGCGTCTTCCAAATTTATCTACGACAAAGATTGAAATCAAGGTGGAAATGGGCTTAAAACTTCCGATGATCGCTGCAGACATGAGAGAAGCTTGGCTTCCAAAGCCAATTGTTCTGAACAAAATAGGAGCATAGAATGTGATCACATTCAAGCCAGTGAATTGCTGAAAGAAAGGAATCAACACTGCGAAAACAAGCTGTGGCCTATATTTTCTCTCCAACAAGGTTTTCCAAGGGTGTGTCACTTTAGCCGAGGCCTCACTAGCCGCAACAATATCTCTAAACTCTGCATCAACATCATCTGTACCACGAATTTTCACGAGCTCCTTTCTTGCATCTTCATGACGACCACGTGCGACAAGTGAGTTTGGCGAATCAGGAAGACAAAATGATCCTACAACAAAAATCAATGCAGGTACCGCACCAAGCCCCAAGCTTAATCGCCATCCCTCACCATTAAGTATCTTGGCAAAATAGTAGTTGAAAAGATTGGCTGAAAAAATGCCTAAAGTAATTGACAATTGGAAACACATGTTTAGTGCTCCTCTGTATTTATATGGTGCCATTTCTGAGACATAGATTGGAACTGACTGCAAATGTACAGAAAAAAGTATCAATTGGTTAGCATAAGATTATAAATTTACAATCATAGCATGACACAATCATTCCATCTATCTATCTATCTATCTATCTATCTATCAATCTAAAGAAAATGTACCTGATTAGCACATCCAATGCCAAAACCAAGCAACAACCTTCCAACAATAAGCATCCAAATGTCCATGGCTAATCCATTGAGTAATGCACCTGAAACAAAGAACAATCCACCCATAATCATAGTTGCACGCCTACCAAGCATTCTTGTTATGTTGGATGCACCAAGACCAGCAACAAGAGCACTTAGATAAAGAGAAGATGTAAACAGTGTCAATATCTGACTGTTGAATTTGCAGTATTGGTTTGAAGAAGGTTTCACATTTGACTCCTTTTCATAAACAGATGGAAAGAAACGTTTCAAGAAGGAATCCATTGAAGTAACACCACCTAAAAAATTCAACAAAGGAAAAGCCGTATGACACAAATTTCATCAATCATAACATATGCATCAAAACACACAAAAAGCTATTGTTTCCAAGATTAAAACAAAACCAGAATTAAGAGAAATTAACAACAAAACCCAGATATCAAAACCCCATTTTCAAATTAAAACAAGGGCTTTTTAATTCAAAAACACATTATCATGAAACCAATAATTATTAGCAAAAAATGTAAAATTTGTAAAAGAAAAAAAATGATGGAAATTAATTACCTGATACTCCATGGTCATAACCAAAGATTAATCCACCACTTGCTGCCATGATGCAAGTGATAACCACCCTAAAGGTGAGTTTTCCTGGATACTTTGTTGGAACATCCATGATTGTTTGCTAAGTCATTATTGCCTTTAACTCTATAAGATTTATAGATATATTTATACTTTGATGTATAAAGATATATAAAGATATATAAGATATATAAAGAAGTGAAGACTAGCTAAGCATTACAGCGAAAAGATGAAACCTTGATTAAATGACACTATTTATAGTAGTTCATGTATCTGTTTTTTTTATCTACCCACTAGTTTTAACAAAAGTGTTGGAATAGATTAAACTATTTTGTATATTCTTTGTTTTTTTATATACCATTGTTGTATTTTCTTATTTTATTGTTTTAATTTGTTGGCTGACAACTTTTTATTTTTTGTTGAGACGGACTGGATTACATTTTAAATTTTATTTTGTTTGTTTTCTTTCCTTTCTGTTCGAATGTTGTTACAAGAAGTTTTATATTTTTCATTTTTAGAAATGGTTAGAAGAATATTGACACTTCTTTCTATTTATTTTCTGAAAATCAAATTATTATAAAATATCTATAGGTCTTTATTGATGTAGGCTTTATGTGATAAATTTAAAGTAGGTCTAAATCTATCTCTATGGATCTTAATGTTAATGACACAAGATATTTCATTCATATTTTTCATATCAAAATTTTAAAGAAAAAATATTTCACCTATAGATAAATTATGAAAATAATTTGATATTTTATTTTATTTAATCACACAAATATAATGAAAATTCGTCTTGAATAAATTCGCTATACCACTTACAATTAATTACAATATTACTTCTAGTTTTTTTACATGATCTAAAAACTTTAAAATGAATTTTATTAATTAAGGGTGTTGTGGCTAATCCAAGAATAATCAAAACTATTAAAGAATACATAAAAATCAAATTATATGAGAATTTAATTTATCTTTAGACTATGATTAAAGTGGACAATTTTGTTGGCCTTTTTTTTTTCTACCATAAAAAAGGGGGCAATTGTCAATCTATTTAAGGGTTTTCCATTTTAGACATGGGTTTCGAGTTTTGGTATTAGGAGGAGCAATTGTACTTGTTTGGAGTGTCTAGGAATTGAAGATTTCAACATTGCAGACAAGAATTGAGATGCATTTCATGTAATTTTATTTTCTTCATTGTTTCTATATATTTAATCATAAATTAAATTTTCTTTGAGACTATGCAGTTTTGAATCTTATATATTATTTATGCAATTAAAGTGGTTGTTTTTAATCATCCATTTTTATTCTTAATATTTTTCATAGGTTTAATTAACAAATTGGATTAACATTATATTCACTATCGGAAAATAGGTAGTAATAATTAGACTTAGAATTAATGTTCATGTTTTAATATTTTATATAGGAATATAGAGTATTAGCATATGTCTCAGCGAACTTTCATGCTTTGAGTAACAAGCTAGATCCCTTAAAAAATTAGAGTTCATTATTATTAAAAATGATTTTGAGTCAGA
>JBBPBT010001328.1:2716206-2730794 GCA_037974875.1 Cicer bijugum | reverse complement strand
AGTTATTGGCTTAAACAGATTTCGCATGTTGCTGCTCACGGTTTATGTGTTTCACACTGAATGTCTTCTGCATGAACTCAATTCTGATTGGCAACGAGCAACAATCATCCTACTTGTTGCAATAGGGTCACATTTACGAGATCTTGTGAGTTATTTATTTTTTCTTTGAACTATTAAAGATGATTTAATAAGTATTCCATATTATTAATATTACATTTTTTTAGGTCATTAGTGAAAGGAAAATAAGGTTACAGGTCTAGAAGGAGACAACTTAGACCAGGAGGAAAAAAAATTAACAGAATGCAACCCTACAGTCTCTGTGATTACCAGTTAGATAAATCTAATTATAATATCATTTTTAAATTCCATAATTCATTTTATCTCTTGATACTCGTAATGCTCTCTGTTGGGAATCAATTCTGAACCATTATAAGAATCATAACATTGTATGCTTATAAGAATTGCAATCAACTATTCTGGCCTCGCGACGCACGAATCTGCGACAGTTGCAGAACCGTCACAAACATCAAACTGCAGCGGTTACAACCGCCGCAAACCCTTTTTTTAACCGCCGCAAAACGTTGTTTTTCTTGTAGTGCATCCACTTGAATTTAAAAAATGTTTCTGAAATAGCGTTAAACGCTTCTATAAGATCGTGCATAAACAAAGGTGTCTCTTGACTTGAACCTTTGCATAGTAATTAAGATTCAGATTCAACAAGAGTGACTCATAGTCTTGAACTTTATCTTTGACATCAAACCCACATATAACCTTTTTTCCTTAAAATTCAATAGGAAGTGCCCCTACTTCCACATTCACATAGGTGAGTCTATCAAGAGTACTCCCGAAGTTAGGTACTCCACTCCATATAGAGTATAGATCTCATTAAGAGTTTCTATTACCTCATCCTATCATTACTTCAGGAATCCTGCTTCTCTGATTAATAGTAGCATGTTCATCTCATATCACTTCATGACTTGTTATTATCCATTGAACCTAATTATTGGGATCTCCAGTCTTTTAGGTCAGGTTACTATCATAAGTGACTCCATATGCAATTGTCCCATGCTTTTAGATGTATTTATTACTTTCTCTCTAGCTAACCCTTTCATCAAAGGATCTTCTAAATTCTTATTAGTGCATACATGGTCCACTATAACAACTCCTTTAGAAAGTAACTCTCTAACAGTGTTGCGTTTACAATGAATTATTCAATTCTTATCGTTGTAATAGCGAATCTCAATCTTCACAATAGTCGCGGTACAATTGCAGTGAATCAACACATTTGTCATAGTTTTTACCAAAAAGGGATCTCAACTAGAAACTATCTCAACCAGCTCGCTTCTTCACTAGTAGTAACTAGTGCTACACATATGTTTTCTATCCAATGTGGGGCTTTAGTATTTATAATGTTGAAAACTACTCAAAATATAAGAGTTTTCCAATGTTGGACTTCAAAAAAAAAATTCATACATTAACATACTCTATTGTCCAACAATCATCCACTTGAATTTAAAAAATGTTTCTGAAATAGCATTAAACGCTTCTATAAGATCGTGCATAAACAAATGTGTCTCTTGACTTGAACCTTTGCATAGTAATTAAGATTCAGATTCAATAAGAGTGACTCATAGTCTTGAACTTTATCTTTGACATCTAACCCACATATAACCTTTTTTCCTTAAAATTCCATAGGAAGCGCCCCTAGTTCCACATTCACATAGGTGAGTCTATCAAGAGTACTCTCGTAGCTTCGTACTCCACTCCATATAGAGCATAGATCTCATTAAGAGTTTCTATTACCTCATCCTATCATCACTTCAGGAATCCTACTTCTCTGATTAATAGTAGCATGTTCATCTCATATTACTTCATGACTTGTTAATATCCATTGAACCTAATTATTGGGATCTCCAGTCTTTTAGGTCAGGTTACTATCATAAGTGACTCTATATGCAATTGTCCCATGCTTTTAGATGTATTTATTACTTTCTCTCTAGCTAACCCTTTCATCAAAGGTTCTTCTAAATTCTTATTAGTGCATACATGATCCACTATAACAACTCCTTTAGAAAGTAACTCTCTAACAGTGTTGCGTTTACAATGAATTATTCCATTCTTATCGTTGTAATAACGATTCTCAATCTTCACAATAGCCGCGGTACAATTGCAGTGGATCAACACATTTGTCATAGTTTTTACCATAAAGGGATCTCAACTAGAAACCATCCACTACAACATTTTTGCCCTACTACAACGCGTAAAAACTGTTGCTTAACGTAAAAAAACCGTTGCCGTAATCTACGAGAACGGTTTTCTGACCGTGGGGAACCAAGGCGTTGCCTTAGCCTAACGCAACGGTTTTTTGAGAAACAACAACAATTTTTAAATACCATACTGGTAGCTACCTCTACCAGAACGGTTTTTCAAATTGACAACAACAACAGTTTTATGGTGTTGCCAAATTAAAACTGTTCTTGTAGGTTCCTTTTTCAATTAAGTTACGGCAATGCTTTAAAACCGTTGCAAAAAGTAAATTTTTTTTAAAAAAAAATAATTTCATAAATTATTGTATTTTAGAAAAATAATTTTAGTAAAATATTATTATTGAAACTCTATAATAAATTTAAAAATATAACAATTGTTAATACTAAATTATTGTAATGTACTGTAATAAATTCATAATGTAACAATTGCAATAGTATAAATTCATAAAGTTCATTGTCATATAGATGAAACGTTGTAACTCTTGATCATTCATACAATGTATTTGCAGTGATTCAATTTCTCTAATTTATATTCTAGAGATAAGGAGACAATCAAAATAACAAAAATAAAATTTCTTATCTATTTAAACAAATACACAAAGAAAACTTAAGTATCAACATCTATTTCTTCATCTTGTGCTTCCAAATGTTGAAATTCATCATCGTTATCACCATCATTCATCTACAAAATAAAAATAATATATTCAATAAGTAAAATCATGAGTAAATGAAAAAATGTTAAAATCTATAATAGTAATATAGTTCTAACAATACTATATATATAATAGTAATATAGTTCTAACAATACTATATATAATTCTAACAATAATATTTCTAACCGTAATATAGTTCAGTCTTAGTTCATTATTATTAGGAGCATGTGTTGATGTAGAAGAACGTAGAGTACTGTTAGCATCAGCTGGAGTTGATAAAAAAGCTGCTAAAGCATCTATATTAAATCCTACAGTGTTTGAGTTCAACATTGTCTTAAGAATAAGCTGAAATTTTCCTTCCTTCGCTTCCATTTCCTTACGTTGTTTCTCCTCTATTTCTTGCATCTTATCATTAAAGTGTTTTATCTCTTGAGCGTGTTCTCTTTTAAGTTTTGCAATTTCTTCATTTCTTCTCAAGAGAGTTGGTGTTGAAGTTCTTCCGTGGCAACGAAATCTCCCAGGTTTTTCTTTGCCACACACACTCTGAAAGGCTTCTAAAGATGATTGTCCATCTTTTTCAAGTCTTGAAGCTTTATCTAGCATAAATAATAATATTAAATGAATAATTGTATGCATAACTAATAGTAAATAAATAACACATTATGTTAAACGTACAATTGCAAGATTGGTTTCTTGATCTAACTCCTTTCCTTTCTTACTTTGTCGAGTAGCAATAAATATTTCAGCTTGAGTGGGAGGCTCTTTATCTTCATTACTTTGACACTAAACCAAGAAGAAAAAAAAGAATATTAGAGTTTTATTTAAGTAACATAATTAAATATTCATTTACAATGTTTGAAAAAATAATACCATTTTTTCCCTTATAAAAGTATCCATACATTCAAATTAAAAAGTAAGTACATTTAGATAATCCCACACAGGATCTATATTTAGATCCTTCCAAGTCCTAATCAAAGCCTTCCAGATATTGAAAGTGACAGGACACAAATCTGAACTTCTTGCGATTGTCCCCAAAAAACTACTAAGTTCAGAAACTGTCTTTTCATCAGGCCCAACCGGTTGTCCTTCTTCATTCAAGATGATCTCTTGTCTATCTTTAAACTCTCGTGAATGAATTTTCCGACATATAGTCTTTCCTCGTTTTTTTATTAATCCTGAAAATAAACCACATAATAGTAATTAAAAAAGTAAAAAATAAATTGCAAATTTTTATATCCAATAAGTAATCAACAAAAACATATATACCATTGGTTCCCTCACTTTCCTCACTTTCGCAGTTGATACCCTCCTCCATTTCATTTTCTTCTATATCTTCATCTCCTGAATCCTCTACTCCATGTTGTTCTTTATTCTTATTGAGATATTTGCTAAGTGACATAGGTGGACATTTTGGAATAGTTTTTTTTTCTTCTTATAGGCTTGTTGATGTACTGGTGATCCTTGAACTTGATTTCCCATGGTAGAGTTGACTTGCCTCTTAAGGTTATTGTTTTGAAGGAGTCCTTCGTTTTTTTCCTCAATTTTCTTAGAGACTTGTGATTCTATTGAACCTTGAGTAGCCATTGTTGACTTTTTTTGCTTCTGAAGATTATTCATTTGAGAAAGTGTTTTGCTTTGCTCATCAGTTTTCTTAGAGACTTGGGATTCTATTAAACCTTGAAGACAAGGAGTCTTTGTAGAAAGTTGTCTCTTGATATTATTATTTTGACCAACCCCTTTGTTCTTCTCAACAATTTTCTTAGATGCTTCAAGAATTGGTTGGACTGCAACTACCATTTGGTTTGGCTTTTTATGTTGTGTTTGAATTGAATTCCCAACTTCCAATGATTGCTTCGATTGGTCTAGCTTTTGATTGCTTTCTTTTATAGATTTAGCATTTTCTAACTTGACTCTATATTGCCGCATTAAGTCATTGCTGGACTTAGCTTGAATATCAAGCCGAAAACCATTCCCTTTGTTCATTTTCTTGCAATCAAACAAAAGAAATAACATCAAGAATTATTATTCAAAGTCCAAAATGAGTAACAAACAATCCTTAAAACAGCAGTCCAAATAGTAACAACAGTCCTAAAAGTCCACAATAGACCCAGGAAAGTCACTAATATAGCATACCCAAGTTCTTCTGTTTGAAACAACAGTCCTAAAATATAGCAGTCCATTATAATAATAGGAGCTTATATATTCATTTATTTCAAACAGCCCTGGCACGTTTATGAGCGCTTCTGAAGACCAAACGGGTATTTTAAATGCCATTGAGGAAAACAACAACAGCAGCATATACAGCAGTATATATCAGCAGCAACAGTATATATCAGCATAAAAACAGCAGCAGCATAAAAACAACAGTCCATTATAAATCAGCATAAAAACAACATATATATCAGCTGTATATATCAGCATAAACACAACAGCAACATAGAAACAGCAGCATAAAAACAGCAGCAACATAGAAACAGCAGCAACATAAAAACAACAGCAACATAAAAACAACAATCTATTATAAAAACAACAGTCCATTAATGAATAATAAACTAGTCCAAATGAGTCTCATCAAAACTAGAATCGTCATCAGATTCTTTTTCATCAAACTCACATAAAGAATTAACAATAAACGTTGGTGGAATATCATTCCTAACAAATTCAACTTCACGAGTCTCATCGCTTGCAGCTAGATTAATTGAATGGTCAGGCGGATCACATTGATATGGTTGTTGGCCATTTGAATTTGATTGTTCGTTCAAGTTAAAAAATTCCCTAGGAATAGACTTCATAACATAATGTCTATTTGGATTAGAAGGATCTTGAATGTAGAAGCATTGGTGGACTTGAGATGCCAATACAAAAGGATCGTCCATGTAGCATCTCTTGTTAAAGTAAACACAAGTCAATCCAAACTTCTCTTCTTTAACTTCAACATACCATAGTAATCAACCTCAAGTATTTCAGTAATTGATCCATAATAAACTATTGATTGTACAATTGGATTTTCATCTTTCGTACTTGCAAAACTTTTAGTTACTGCCATTAGTGTCACACCACTATTTTGTGTTTTACGTCGAGCATCACGGTGTTTTGTATGAAACCAGTATCCATTAATTACATAGCCAGAAAAATGTCTTGCAATTTTATTAGGTCCTCTTGATAGCTTCTTAAGTTTGTCAGATACATCGCTTAACAAGGCACGCTTCTTAAACCATTCGACAAAATCTAACCCTTGGCTTTTTGCTTTGCTCCACCTTTTTCTTTTATTCACATTTACATCTTCATTTTCATGCTCACTACAAATAAAAGTACATTGTTATAGTAATTGTAAAACAATTATTTAATGCGTAAAAAAACCTGTTAGATATAAGTCCATTTTTGATATTATTGACAAACATACATCATGTGACAAATCTAACATTTTTAACTGACTAAAATTTCAGGAACCACAACTCAACCCTACAAACTTGAGGCAATTGCTTGGAACTCGAGGAATCAACAAAAGATGGAAAATTGACTTAGCAAATCGATTTGCAAAATCGATTTTGTAATAGGGCTGTTTCAAATTGTGAATTCTGTGATTAGGAAATCGATTAGACAAATCGATTTGCACAATTATTGAAAATAAAGTGTGCAAGTCAGTAGCATGCCGTTTTGCAGACTAATCGATTTGTAAAATCGATTGTTCCAATCACAAGATTATTCTGATAGTTTAAATCGATTGACACAATCGATTGTGAGAGTTACAGAGCCAAGCATTTATTGACAAATCGATTAGGCAAATCGATTTCATAAAATAAGTTTGAAAATAAACTTGGCCTGAGACAAACTCAATCGACTGGCACAATCCATTGAACTATTTCTTTTGTAACAAGTTTGGCATCAATCGATTTGGTAAATCGATTGAATGAACCAACTAATAAACTGTTCTTCAGACATAAGTCCATAATCGATTAGGCATATCGACTAACTTGATTTAAGCTAACTCTCTGTGATTAGCCAAATCGATTAGGCAAATCGATTTGTTGAAAACCACTAAGTCTCAGTGATCAGTAAAATCGATTGGCACAATTGATTGGAACAAAAGTTTTAGAAACAGAGAAGACTTAGCATATGGCCAAATCGATTATTTAAATGTTTGAATCGACAGAGTAAATCGATTGTTTTGATCTCGTTGTTGGAACAAAACATCATAAATCGATTATGCAAATCGATTCAAATATGAATTTTTATTTGTAACACCCCGTTTTTCAAAGCGAGGGTGTATTTTTTTTTTCAAAAGAAATTAAATTACAACAGAGAATTATATAAGGTAAAACCTTTGGATAAATAATTTTTTCATTATAATCTGCAAACAGCGGAAAAGTTTTTCAAAATATAAATCCAAAGCATGTCCTGATGTCAACAATAGTACATGTACATCCTTCCAACTTAACATAAAAGTAGCCCAAATGAAAGACATATGTGTCCTGGGTGACAACCTAGTCTGATCATTCTATACATAACAAAAAAACTATACGCCTTGAGTAATCTCCACGCGCCTCGTGAGATTCTCCTAACGTAGCTCCAATCAAGCACTCCCATCCACATTCCCATCCGGAGGGTACGAACCGGTAGGATCATCCTGACTCTCATCTGAGGGCAAAACCCAGATTTCCACAATAGTTGTAAAGGGTCACCAACCGAAAATTAATAGTTAACACATAACATTTAAGCTTTTAAATGCACAAATAACCTTCTCAACTTATCATGCATCTTAGAAAGATTTTCCATATGCTAAAAGTTCATGTAATGCTTGCCAAATGTAAATGAAATCAAAAGAAAGTTCTCAATCCATCAAGTAATACATAACTGACCAATACATTGATAATCAATTGAGAAATCCATCATCTAACACAAAATAAGATTTCCTACTGTGCCAATCGATTGGGCAAATCGATTTCCTGAAGTTTTTAGTAAAAATTGAACCCCAGACTTGCATCAATCGATTGGGGCAATCGATTTCGAGAAGGGCTGAGCCCCTGTATTGTCCAATGGATTGGGTAAATCGATTTCGTGAAAGACAGAGCCCCTGTATTGAATCCAATCGATTGGGCAAATCGATTTTGGGAAGACAAAGCCCCTGACTTGAATCCAATTGAATCCAATCGATTTACCTAATCGATTTCTTAAATGATTTTGAAAGACATATTACCAAATCGATTGGGTAAATCGATTTCGTGAAAGACAGGGCCCCTGTAACTCATCAAATCGATTGGGTAAATCGATTTCCCTGTATATTCTTTCAAAATTACATAAACTACCTCAATCACATTCACACACCACTCCAAACCTTAACACTTAGCAATACCCATAAAATCACCATGACATTATGAGTTTCGAAAACGTTTTACAATCTAACATACTATCACACAATTCCAAAACATAACTCTTAGTACAATCAACACAATCACAATTTGAATCAAACATACTTACACATAGTTTCAAACCATAACACTTAGCAAAAATCAACACAATCATAATTTGCATCAACCACAACTCGTGTGCCAAGCACCCTAATGTAATGCGTATATCCCAAAATGCATGGACTCGGAATTCCAAACCAAAACCCTCCTCGAAGGGCCATAAATCATAATTGTACCGCCTATCGCATGCCAAAGTACCAATTACCGAGGTGCCACCTATCACGGGTCTGCACGATTTACTAAAAAGCGTAAACCATAAATGTACTGCCTATCACGGGCCAGTATCGTTTACCAAGGTGCCACCTATCACGGGTCTGCATGGTTTACTAAAAAGAACGTAAATTGTAAAGGTACCGCCTATCACAGGCCAAAGTACTCTTTACCGAGGTACCACCTATCACGGGTCTGCACAATTTACAAAAAACTGTAAGTCGTAAATGTACCGCCTATCACGGGCCAAAGTACAATTTACCAAGGTGCCACCTATCACGGGTCTGTACAACTTACAAAAACGTAAATCATAAATGTACCGCCTATCACAGGCCAAAGTACTATTTATCAAGGTGCCACCTATCACGGGTCTGCACGATTTACAAAAAGCATGAAAACGCATGAGCGTATACTGACTCCATTCACAACAATCGTTAAGCAAATGCAGTTATTAAAAGATTCCCCATTTTTAACACTCATTTGACTTAAACGATTTTCACGCCAAACATTAAGCAAACAGACATATTAAGAGATTCCCCATTCTTAATATACTTTTGACTTAAACGATTTCCACAACAAAACATTTAGTAAATAAGACATTAAAAGATTCCCCATTCTTAATACTCATTTAACTGAAACGATTTTTCAAAAACAAACATTATGTAAACAAGACATTAAGAGATTCCCCATTCTTAATTCTCATTTAACTTAAACGATTTTCAAAACAACATTAAGTAACCGAGACATTAAGAGATTCCCCATTCTTAACGCCCAGTTAACTTAAACGATTTTCAAAACAAACTTCAAGTAAATAAGACATTAAGAGATTCCCCATTCTTAATTCTCATTTAACTTAAATGATTTTCCAAAACTCTCATTAAGTATGCAAGACATTAAGAGATTCCCCATTCTTAATACTGTTTATTCAGAACTTGACAACTCAAACCACCTAAACCGACACATGATCAGACAACAACTCCTAACCTACAATCTAGAATTAAAGGTTCCGCAGCCCCCAAAGAAAACCAAACCAAAGCTCTGATACCACAATGTAACGCCCCGTTTTTCAAAGCGAGGGTGTATTTTTTTTTTCAAAAGAAATCAAAATACAACAGAGAAATAAATAAGGTAAAACCTTTGGATAAATAATTAAGTCATTAAAATTTTCAAGCAGCGGAAAAGTTTTTCAAAATATAAATCCAAAGCATGTCCTAATGTCAACAATAGTACAGGTACATCCTTTCAACTTAACATAAAGGTAACCCAAAAGAAAGACACATGTGTCCTGAGTGACAACCTAGTCTGATCATTCTATACATAACCAAAAAAAACTATACGCCTTGAGTAATCTCCATGCGCCCCGTGAGATTCTCCTAACGTAGCTCCAGTCAAGCACTCCCATCCACACTCCCATTCGGAGGGTACGAACCGGTAGGGTCATCCTGACTCTCATCTGAGGGCAAAGCCCAGTTTTCCACAATAATTGTAAAGGGTCACCAACTGAAATTAACAGTTAACACATAACATTTAAGTTTTAAAATGCACAAATAACATTTCAACTTAGCATACACCTTAAAAGGGTTTCTATATGCCAAACATGCATACACAAAGTTGAAAAATGAAGTTTTTAACAAAACAACACTGTTGTATTCGAATACAGCATCTTTGTATTCGAATACAAGGCTATTTCAGCATTCAGCAGCAAAACAGCATGTCTGTATTCGACTACAATAGTCTGTATTCGACTACACAGTAAGTCAGTGGCAAAACAGCATGTCTGTATTCGACTACAACAGTCTGTATTCGACTACACAGTAAGTCAGTGGCAAAACAGCATGTCTGTATTCGAATACAGCTTGCTGTATTCGAATACACATCAGACAGCAGCCGAAAAACAGAAAAATTCAGCTTTTCAAAGGGTTTCAAAATCAATCAACACTTATCCACCACTCCAAACAATCAAACTTAGCAATTATAGCGCAATCACCACGACATCTTGAGTTTCGAAACAATTTTGAAATCAATCACACTTACCCACAACTCCAAAACAAAACACTTAGCGATTATAACACAATTACGACGACATCTTAAGTTTCAAAATGGTTTTGCAATCAATCATGATATCACACAATTCTCAAACATCCACACTTGGCAATTATAACACAATCACCACAACAACCTTAGTTTCAAAATAGTTTTGCAACCAAACACACTATCACACAATTCCAAAACATAACACTTAGCAAATAAAACCCCATTTACCACCACAACTTAAGTTCAAACACTCAATCATAAACTTGAATCAAACACACTTACACACAATCTGTTCCAAAACATAGCACTTAGTAATATCATCACAATCATAAATTTGAATCAAACACGACTCATGTGTCGAGCACCCTAATGCAATGCGTATATGCCAAAATGCATGGACTCGGAATTCCAAACCAAAACCCTCCTCGAAGGGCCGTAAATCATAATTGTACCGCTTATCGCAAGCCAAAGTACCAATTACCGAGGTGCCACCTATCACGTGTCTGCGCGATTTACTAAAAAGCGTAAACCATAAACGTTCTGCCTATCACGGGCCCATATCATTTACCAAGGTGCCACCTATCACAGGTCTGCACGGCTTACTAAAAAGAACGTAAATTGTAAAGGTACCGCCTATCACAGGCCAAAGTACTCTTTACCGAGGTGCCACCTATCACGGGTCTGCACAATTTACAATAAACCGTAAGTCGTAAATGTACCGCCTATCACGGGCCAAAGTACAATTTACCAAGGTGCCACCTATCACGGGTCTGCACAACTTACAAAAACGTAAATCATAAATGTACCGCCTATCACAGGCCAAAGTACTATTTATCAAGGTGCCACCTATCACGGGTCTGCACGATTTACAAAAAGCATGAAAATGCATGAGCGTATACTGACTCCACTCACAATAATCGTTAAGCTAATGCAGTTATTAAAAGATTCCTCATTTTTAACACTCATTTGACTTAAACGATTTTCACGCCAAACATTAAGCAAACAGACATATTAAGAGATTCCCCATTCTTAATATACTTTTGACTTAAACGATTTCCACAACAAAACATTCAGTAAATAAGACATTAAGAGATTCCCCATTCTTAATACTCATATAACTGAAACGATTTTTCAAAAACAAACATTAAGTAAACAAGACATTAAGAGATTCCCCATTCTTAATTCTCATTTAACTAAAACGATTTTCAAAACAACATTAAGTAAACGAGACATTAAGAGATTCCCCATTCTTAACGCCCAGTTAACTTAAACGATTTTCAAAACAAACTTCAAGTAAATAAGACATTAAGAGATTCCCCATTCTTAATTCTAATTTAACTTAAACGATTTTCCAAAACTCTCATTAAGTATGCAAGACATTAAGAGATTCCCCATTCTTAATACTCGTTTAACTTAATGGTTTTCAAATCCCACACAAAACCAAACTCAAATGTACATTCACATTCAATCCGTAACTTACACAAAATCATTTTTCCACACAAGCCACACAAAACACATCTCAAACATGTTATCAAATTCCATCCATATCAGTCAACGATTCACACCAAATCACATCAATCAACAAACATCAAGTATGAACACGCCAAGTACGATGAACACAAATCACGAATTCATAACACTCAAATACATCAAATTTCATTTACTCAAAATTATACATAAATGAGTTAAATTCATTTTCTCCAATTCAATACACCAACCCTAATCAAATTCTTTTCCACACAACTACAGATAAGGCCCTAAATGCAAACTAAAAGTTTGGAAGGAGCCCTTACCTTCACTTTAGCATTTACGTCCGATTACGGTACCGTGAACAAATCCGGTAAAAACCTCCGCTCGCAACGCCGCTTCCAAAGTTAGCTCACTAGCACCGTAGTGTAGTGGTGAGCAACTTTCCCTTCTATCACTTCTTGAAACGACACTTAGATCTAGATGAAACATGGAGATTTGAGTTTGAATCCCTAATACCGTTTTTCTCCGTTTTCGAATCAAAGAGGAAGACTGAAGTTGAGAAATCCTTGTCCCATCTCCCACTATCAAATTCGAATTCAAAGGAAAGAAAAGGAAGCAAAAACGAGCAACAATGGAGGAAGGGAGAAATTGAACTTCTTGCGCGAGGCAGTGGGGAAGGAGATGGAAAATTATGATTTTCTCTCCTTTGTATTTCCTTTCTCTCTTTTTCTTTCCTTTCTACTTCTCTTCTCTTTATTTCTTTCTTTTCCTTTTCTTTATATATAAATATAAATATATATATATATATATATATATTAATAATAATTAACAAATATCTCCAACTCTTCAGATATTTATTAAATTACTCTTTTACCCAAAACACATTAAACTATTTGTAAAAGATTCACCGCAGTTAATTTAATTTATTTATCGACGAGTAACTCTAATCGGGCATCAAAATATCTTTTTGATCATATAAACTCCAAAATATTAATAACTTTGCTAAAAAGCCCCTGAGTTCAATACCAAAATCCATTAACATACATAAGGTATAATTTAAAATTATGGGTCTTACAACGATCATCACATTGATATAACTCATAATATTCTGATATCACTTTCTCACATTGATATAACTTTGAACATTGCTTTTTCAGAGTTGAACCTTCATCATTCATGATCAACAAAGACTGAAAAAGATTGCAAAGAGAAAGAACATTTGAGAAGAAGACAGCAATACAAATTTCTGTACATTTCTGTTTTAGACTTTCTGTAAATGAATTATGTAATCAAATAACATTGAGAAATTCAGTTTGAAACTGGTGGTGATCTTCTGTGTTGAGGGACTTCATCAAGAAGACACTGGACTGAAATCTTGGAAGAGTTTATAGGAGATAAACTCTGGGATTCAGGGAGAAAAGGATAGAATAGGGAGAGTGTTTTAAGATTGATAGGCAGGGCTACTGGAACATCTGTAAAACGACTCTACAAGATTCTATTGAGAAGGCTAAGATCAATTGATCTTAGGACTGGATGTAGGCTGTCACATCGACGACCGAACCAGTATAAAAATTACTGTGTACATTTTCCTTCCCTTATCTCTTTTATTTATTCATTGCTTATATGATTAAATGTGATTGCATGAAACATTTAATTTCTGCAATAATTGGTTTTACATGAATTGTTATTATTAGCGTGCCTGTATATGAATCTATATGTTGAATGATAACTAGTATATGTTGCATTCTATTAGCCAATTAGTGTTCTTGTTTATCTTCTGGTAGGATTGATCTTTTGAGACCTTGATATATCTTTTGTTTAATAAATTTTCAATTTAGTAAACTTTTTAGCAAATTGTTGGAATAGGCATTATTCTTCACAATTTTCTGTTAAACTGAGGTCATACTCCATATCAATTTGCATCAAGAGCCTACTTTTGTTAGAGTAATTCTCATAAAAAGACCATGACCTTAGAGTTCCTAGGAGAGGGTGCTTCATTGGCTAGGCACCCTGCCTTTAATGGGGCCGCCTATATGTACTGGAAACATAGAATGCTGATTTTCTTAGAGGTTGCTAGCATAGACATTTTAGATGCTGTTTTAGAGGGACCTTATGTGCCAAAAATTGCAGGAACTAATAATTCTTTCATTCCTAAGCCCAGGGTTGACTGTTCTGAGGATGATAAGAAGAAGGTAGGTTATAATGCAAAAGATAAGAATATTATAACTTCTGCACTGTCTGCTGATGAGTTTTTCAAGGTCTCCAATTGCAAGACAGCAAAGGAGATGTGGGATACTCTACAATAGACACATGAAGGAACCACAAATGTCAAAAGAGCTCGTGTAAACACCTTGATGCATGAATATGAGTTGTTCAGTATGAAGAAAGAGGAATCAATAAATGACATGAAAACCAGTTTTACACACATTGTCAACAACTTGAATGCATTAGGAAAGGAAATTGACAATGACCAACAAATCAGCAAA
>JBBPBT010001328.1:2705135-2716196 GCA_037974875.1 Cicer bijugum | reverse complement strand
TCATGCGATGCCTAACCAGAGAATGGCAACCAAAAATCACTGCCATTGCAGAATCAAAGGATCTTGGAAGCATGGCGATAGCTACACTGTTTGGTAAACTGCTGGAGCATGAAATGGAATTACACAGACTCAATGAGGCTGTACAAACTGACAGAAAAAGGAAAGGACTGTCGTTGAAAGCCCAAACACATCATTCTAAATCTGAACAAGAGAGCTGCTCAGATGAATCAAGCAGTGAGGATGATGAAGAGCCTGTAATTGGGTTACTTGTCAAGAAGTTTAAGAAATTTCTGAAAAAGAAAGACAACAAGATCAGAAAACAATCAAGTTCTAAGACTAATGACACCAAGACAATAACATGCTATGAATGTGGAAAAACAGGCCACATAAAGTCTGAGTGTTACAAGCTGCAAAATAAGAACAGAACTGCGAAAAACAAAGGCAAGGAACCAGCCCCCAAATCCAGAAAAGCTTATGTTGCATGGAACGATAATGACAACGAATCCTCTTCATCTTTTGAAGAAGAACAAACAAATTTATGTCTTATGGCTAAAACAGATTCAGATTCAGATAGCGAAGTACGTTCATCTAATCCTTCTTATGATGAGCTACAAAATGCATTTAGTGAGTTACATGATGAATATGTTAGTACCATTAAAATGTTGATTAGTACTAAGAAGTCACTAGAAGAGAAATGCATATTGTATGATGAAATTAAACTTGAGCATGGGTCCTTTAAAGTCATGAATGAAAATCTGAAAAAAAGAGAATCATGCACTGCATTGTGACATTGAAAAATTCAACAGTGGCAAAACCAAGTTAGATATGCTTCTCGAAAACCAAAGAAATTTGAATGAAAAATCTGGACTTGGTTATAGGCCCAATGTGAATGTTAAACATAATCACAATAAACATGGCATTGGATATAGAAATGTTAAGCATAACCAGAAGTTTGGTAAATCTAGTCATATGCATAATGTCTTTGTCAAACCAAAATAGTATGCATCCTCTGCTGTCACTTGTCATTTTTGTTGTAGAAAAGGACATTTTGTTTACAATTGCAAACTTAAAAAACTTGCCCACAGAGGATGTAAACAAATTTGGAAGGTCAGGACACAAACTGTTGAAACTAACTCCCCAGGACCCAATTTATATTGGGTACCTAAAATGAAATTCTGATTTTATTGCAGGTATGCTTGAGATCCACAAGGCACCAATGGTACCTTGACAGTGGATGCTCAAAGCATATGACAGGGGACAAATCAATGTTCCTGTCCCTAAGCCTAAAAGAAGGTGGATTTGTTAAATACGGTGATAACAATAAGGGTAAGATCTGTGGAATTGGTGACATTGGCAGTGAATCAACTGCTATTATCAAAAACGTCTTATACGTGGAAGGGCTAAAACACAACCTTCTAAGTATAAGTCAGCTGTGTGATAATGGTTTTCAAGTAAGCTTTTCACCACTTTCTTGCATAATCGAGAAAAAGGATGATAAAAGTATCAAACTAGTTGGTGATAGAATTAACAATATTTACATGCTGGATTTACATGTTGTGCCTGCTGATTCTGTTTGTTGCTTATTATCAAATGCTGATGAGACATGGTTATGGCATAAACGTGTTGCGCATATTCATATAAATCATTTGAATAGACTTGTTAGTAAACAGCTAGTTATAGGACTCCCTGACAAGAAGTTTACTAAGGACAGGTTATGTGATTCTTGTGAGCAAAGTAAACTTGTCAATTCTTCTTTTCCCCCAATAGACATGGTCAAAACCAATAGGGTTTTGCAGCTGATTCACATGGACCTCTTTGGTCCATCCCAAGTGAGAAGTTTTGGAGGTAATATGTATGGCTTTGTGTTAATTGATGACTATTCTAGATTCACCTGGACTTACTTTCTAACATCATGTTCAGCGTTTGCATGTGTGCGATATACCAATCCAATCCTAAAGAGTCTCACCTTAGTGCAGTGAAGAGGATATTTAGATATCTAGTTGGAACTAGGAATCTAGGCTTATGGTATCCTAAAGGATCAACCTGCACTTTAGTCGGATATTCGGATTCAGACTTTGCTGGATGCAAACTAGATAGGAAAAGTACCTCAGGTACTTGTCACCTACTAGGAAACTCTCTTGTGTCTTGGTTTAGCAAGAAACAAACAAGCGTTGCACTTTCAACAATTGAGGCTGAGTACATTGCAGCTGGGAGTTGCTGTGCTCAGATCCTTTGGATGAAACAACACTTATCGGATTTTGGTGTTGATTTAGGAACCGTTCCTATCCTTTGCGATAACACAAGTGCAATTAGTATCACTAAGAACCCAGTGATGCACTCAAGAACCCAACACATTTAGATAAGGCATCATTTCATTCGGGACCAATTTCAAAGTGGAAATATCAAGCTGGAATATGTCAACACAGCTAATCAGTTGGCTGACATATTTACCAAAGCCTTGCCAAGGGAAAGCTTCCTTCACATTAGGATGAAACTAGGTATCATAGATCCTAGTGAGATATGATTTCTGTGTCAAATCGAGTGGCTAAATCGTTTTTTTATTCCCAGGAAACTTCAGATGCTTTAACTTTCCCATTCCAATCGATTAGGGAATTCGGTTGACCACTCGGTATATTGTTTAAAGAATCAAATTGGAAAATCGATTAGTTTGGCCCCAGACATCAAAGTTGAAGAATTTTTCCAGACTCTACCTCGAAATCAATTTGGGAAATCGATTGTTTAAATGTGTTTGAGATCTTCACTCAAATGAATCGATTTGGGAAATCGATGCTGAGATGAATATCTCTCTGGACTGATTTGAAAGTTGTTGAACTGATACGAAATCGATTGCAGACATCGATTAAATAACTAAGGGAATCGATTAGGGTAATCGACTGACATTATGACCATTATTGTGTTTTTTACTAGCCGTTACAGTCTCAGTTGATTCATCTTCCCCAGCAACGGTAACTAAATCGATTGGCCCAATCGATTTACGCACCTAATAGTATAAAAGGAACAATTGCAATCGATTCCACCTACTTGTTTTGAAACCCTAACATCGAATTCGCTTTCAAACCAGCTTCATAACCTCTGCAAATGTCTCCTGTTTCTCTGCTCTAATCCATACAAACACTCCATCTTTGTTGTTTCTATATCAGATTAAGCTTCTAAACCACTTACTATGGCTAGAGTTAAAAGAACCTCACCTACTACTCCTTCCCCATCATCTTCATCGAGTGGGAGAACCCCCTCACCTCCGCCTACACTATCCAAATGTGTTTTTGTGCCAACACACAAAATCTTGGCAAAAGACAAAGGAAAAGGCATTGCAATCGACCAAGGAAAGTCCTAGAAAAGAAAAGAGCCACCATCGGAGAAACTACTGGCTGATGCGATAAAGGAAATAACTCAAAAGAAAAAGAAGAAGAAGAGTGTTTCCTCGACTCCACAAAAGAAAGCAGTAGTTACTCATGATAAACCAGCTGAAGAATTCAAGCTACCTCATGCCTTCATCAAAAGGAAGATTCATGAGGCTCGCACCTTAGACTTCCCCTACTTCGATCAAGATGGTTTCTCTTTTCAAAACCATCTACGATTTCACGGCTTAGATGAATTCTTATCTTGCTCCCTCGACTCATATCCAAATTTGATTCGAGCTTTCTATTCAACGTTCAAGATGACTGACACAAGATTCAAAGCAACGGTTAAAGGAAATAAAATTTCCATGACTTTTGAGGAGTTCTCGAAGCTGTCGGGACTGCCTTATCATGGAAATTCGGTTGACGGCAGCTCTGAAGCTGATGCAGCTGATGAAGGCTGGGATGCGTCACTGGAGAGGCAAACAACAGTACAGGACCTGATGGTCGATGGGTTTGTTGAGTCTGTTTCACTCCCAATCGGCCAAATGAAGGTTCAACAAAGGATGCTGATGTATGCTCTCACCCAGATGCTTGTCCCACGATCCGGAAATCACGCGGTTGTCCAAAGGTTGGACATCACTCTGTTGTGGGGACTGTGCAAAGAGCTCAAGATGAGCTGGGCATGGATTGTCCTTAGACATATGTTGGAAGCTGCACAGGGGAAGCTTGTGCTTCCATACCCCCAGCTGATCACAAAGATTCTTGAGCACTTCAAAGTGTCGTTCAAGAATGAAGAATCGTCCAAAACCGTCCTTACATTTGGTGAATCCATTGTGAACCAAATGCAGCTAAGAAGGGTGAACGGCGTTTGGAATTTATCTAACATATGGGGAGAAATCTTTTGAAGATAGCTTCTCCTTTCATGATTCTCTCCTTTTACTCCTTTTTGGATTAACTAACAAAGGGGGAGAAAATTTATAACTTGTTAACTTGTATTACCTATTGCACATAGTCTGATTTTAACGTAAATGGTTTGTTTGCTCTAATAGCTCTGATATCTGCTCTTTATAACTTGTTAACTAGTATTACTTATAGCGCTGATATCTGCTCTGATACTGCTTCTGCTACACAACTAATATTTGCTCTGATAGCTCTGATATTAGTGTTGATATTTTCTCATAGCTCTGATATAGGTGTTAATACTTACTTACTCTAATACTCTGCTATGATTGATCAGTTTAATTTGCATGATTTGCTCTGATTCTGATAAACAAACTGATCCTATACTATTGCGCTATTGCAAAATGCTCTAACGCAACCTTTTCGTGTTATCAAATGCTCTGATATAATATGATACTGTTATGGCATTGATAATACATGATATGTCTTGTTGTATAGCTATAACCCAAATTCCAAAGTATGAACAACATGACTGCTCAAATTTAGGGGGAGCTTCTTTTTTTGTTGTAATTATTATGTCATTCCTTGAAATGTTTCTCAAGTTAAAATTGCATGTTTGTAACTTAATCAAAAAGGGGGAGATTGTTAGACATAAGTCCATTTTTGATATTATTGACAAACATACATCATGTGACAAATCTAACATTTTAAACTGAGTAAAATTTCAGGAACCACAACTCAACCCTACAAACTTGAGACAATTGCTTCGAACTCAAGGAATCAACAAAAGTTGGAAAATTGACTTAGCAAATCGATTTGCAAAATCGATTTTGTAATAGGGTTGTTTCAAATTGTGAATTCTGTGATTAGGAAATCGATTAGACAAATCGATTTGCACAATTATTGAAAATAAAGTGTGCAAGTCAGTAGCATGCCGTTTTGCAGACTAATCGATTTGTAAAATCGATTGTTCCAATCACAAGATTATTCTGATTGTTTCAATCGATTGACACAATCGATTGTGAGAGTTACAGAGCCAAGCATTTATTGACAAATCGATTAGGTAAATCGATTTCATAAAATAAGTTTGAAAATAAACTTGGCCTGAGACAAACACAATCGACTGGCACAATCCATTGAACTATTTCTTTTGTAACAAGTTTGGCATCAATCGATTTGGTAAATCAATTGAATGAACCAACTGATAAATTGTTCTTCAGACATAAGTCCATAATCGATTAGGCATATCGACTAACTTGATTTAAGCTAACTCTCTGTGATTAGCCAAATCGATTAGGCAAATCGATTTGTTGAAAACCACTGAGTCTCAGTGACCAGTAAAATCGATTGGCACAATTGATTGGAACAAAAGTTTTAGAAACAGAGAAGACTTAGCATATGGCCAAATCGATTATGTAAATGTTTGAATCGACTGAGTAAATCGATTGTTTTGATCTCGTTGTTGGAACAAAACATCATAAATCGATTATGCAAATCGATTCAAATATGAACTGTTATTCAATTCTGAAGAATGCATTAAAATAATCGATTAGGTAAATCGATTAGTTTATGTAGTTTCAAGATTCAAGAAAAACGAGATTCGCGAAATCGATTGGGTAAATCGATTGAGCATGCTTTATAACTTTAATGAATCGATGGGAAAATCGATTCATCTGTTGTTTTGTCTAAAACTATATAAACTGTTTTCATTAACAATTTTCAAAAAAATCATAACGATCATCACATTGATATAACTCATAATATTCTGATATCACTTTCTCTCATTGATATAACTTGGAACATTGCTTTTTCAGACTTGAACCTTCATCATTCATGATCAACAAAGACTGAAAAAGATTGCAAAGAGAAAGAACATTTGAGAAGAAGATAGCAATACAAATTTCTGTACATTTCTGTTTTAGACTTTCTGTAAATGAATTATGTAATCGAATAACATTGAGAAATCCAGTTTGAAACTGGTGGTGATCTTCTGTGTTGAGGGACTTCATCAAGAAGACACTGGACGGAAATCTTGGAAGAGTTTATAGGAGATAAACTCTGAGATTCAGGGAGATAAGGATAGAATAGGGAGAGTGTTTTAAGATTGATAGGCAGGGCTGCTGGGACATCTGTAAAACGACTCTACAAGATTCTATTGAGAAGGCTAAGATCAGTTGATCTTAGGACTGGATGTAGGCTGTCACATCGACGACCGAACCAGTATAAAAATTACTGTGTACATTTTCCTTCCCTTATCTCTTTTATTTATGCATTGCTTATATGATTAAATGTGATTGCATGAAACATTTAATTTCTGCAATAATTGATTTTACATGAATTGTTATTATTAGCGTGCCTGTATATGAATCTATATGTTGAATGATAACTTGTATCTGCTGCATTCTATTAGCCAATTAGTGTTCTTGTTTATCTTCTTGTAGGATTGATCTTTTGGGACCTTGATATATCTTTTGTTTAATAAATTTTCAATTTAGTAAACTGTTTAGCATATTGTTGGAATAGGCATTATTCTTCACAATTTTCTGTTAAACCGAGGTCATACTCCATATCAAAACCTACAAATACAAGCATACTTATTTACCTTATAAAACATTGGACATCGTCACAATTGAATAAAATGTAACAATGGGCCTGACTCCTAGACTTGCAATCCAAATAAATTCCTTCACCTTTTTTCTTTCCCCCAATAGGATGACCAAGATCACATGTATCACTAATCCTTGTCATTCTACTAAACCTTGTCTCCACACCACTATGCAAGTATCGTGAGCAAAATGTCAAGCACTCTTCAACCAAGTAACCCTCGACAATAGAACCCTCAGGACGACTTTTATTACGAACATAACTCTTCAACTTTCCTAAATATCTTTCTGTAAAGTACATCCACTGAAATTGAACAGGCCCTCCCAATCTTACCTCATTCACCAATTGTATTTGTAAATGAACCATTATATCAAAGAAACTCGGGGGGAAAATTGTCTCCAATTGGCAAAGTCTTTCTACAATCTCAGTTTACAAAATGTCCAAATCAGCCACCTCAATCACCTTCTGACATAAACATCGAAAAAAGGAACAAAGACGAATTAAAGGGTTAGCAACCTGGTTAGACATTGCATTTCTCACAGCTACTTGAAGCAAGTAATGCAACATGAAATGTGCATCATGACTCTTATATCCACTAACTTTTCTTTCAGCAAGTTGAACATATTTTGAAATGTTTGAAGCACATCCATCAGGTATTTTTGCTTTTTTTAATACAGAACAAAAAGTAGTATTTTCCTTTGCTATCATGGAAAAATATGCTTTTGCAAACACTATCTTTTTACCTTGATCTAACTCTTTAGGGTGAAGTTTCTTTCTAATGCCCATGTCTTGTAAATCTAAACGAGTTTTTTCATGATCTTTTGTCTTTCCTGGGATATCCAACAAAGTTCCAATTATATTATCAAATATATTTGTCTCTATGTGCATAACATCAAGATTATGGGGTAAAATATTGTGCTTCCAATATGGCAACTCAAAAAAAATAGATTTTTTCTTCCATGGACCATCATTAAATTTCTTTTGCATCTTACCAAATGCATTGTTAAAGCCTTCTAACAAATCAAAGATATCTTCCCCTTTTAACAATTCTGGTGGTGGCCTTTTTTATGTTCTTCCATTTGATCTATATTTATGATCCATAGGCAAAAGAGCACGATGACCCATATAACACATCTTTCGACTATGCTTCAAATATGTCGAATTAGTGTTATAATTACAACCAGGACATGCAAGTTTCCCTTTTGTACTCCACCCACTTAACATAGCATACCCAGGAAAGTCACTAATAGTCCATAATAGACTTGCTCGCATTTGGAATGTTTGCTTTAGTGATGCATCATATGTTTCTACTCCCAAATCCCATAACACCTTTAGCTCTTCAATCAATGGTTGAAGGTACACATCAATATTATTCCCTGCCGATTGTGGTCCAGGTATTAATAAAGACAACCTAGAATACTCAGCCTTCATGCAACACCAAGGTGGAAAGTTATATGCTATTAATAACACAGGCCAGGTACTATGAGACACATTCATAGTTCTAAAGGGATTAAATCCGTTGCTGGTTAATCCAAATCTAATATTATGTGAGTCTAAAGCAAAGTCTGGATGTCGTTTATCAAATTCTTTCCATGCTTCCCCATCTGCAGGATGCCTCAACTTCCCATCTTTCGAATGCTCTTCTTCATGCCACCTTAATGAGCTAGCCGTCTTTGAACACATAAACAACCTTTGAAGTCTAGGAATCAAGGGAAAATGTCTTATTATTTTAGCTGAAACTTTTGAAGATTCATGATTTTTTCCAACTTGATGGTTTCCTTCGGCAATTTCCTTCCAACGTGGACCACCGCAAACATGGCAAGATGTTTCATTCTCATAATTTTTCCAATAGATCATGCAATCATTAGGGCAAATATCGATCTTTTTATAATCCAGCCCTAAGTCCTTTATCATGCCTTTAGTTTTATTGAACGTATCGGGGATGTTCAGTGAAGGCATAGCTTCTTTCAACAATTCTAACAGAGCATTAAATGATTCATTGCTCAAACCATACAAACACTTCAATAAATATACCCGAATTGTGAACGACAATTTTGAGATGTTTTTGCAACCCGGATATAACTCTTGTTTTGCTTCTTCGACTAGATTATAAAACTTTTTTGCATCTTCTTTGAGGCATTCATTATATTCACATTCTTCTTCTATAACATCTCTAAATCTTTCAAAAAGTAGTTGATCAATTTGATCCTCTTCATCATTCACATGATCATCATTAAGATCATTGGGTTTTGTTATCTCTTCACCATGACGAACCCAAAAATCATATCCTTTTTGAAATCCTAATGCTATTAAATGATTTCGTACTACCTTCCTTGTGAACCAATTGGTGTTGTAACATTCAGCACATGGACACGAAATCTCTTTTCCACGAGGTTTTCCTTTGGTGTATGCATAATCTAGGAAAAAATCTACACCATTTTGATACTCTTTACTCTCTCTAGACAATTTTGTCCATTCCTTGTCCATCGAGTTTATGAGGAGACTACCATATAGGACAAATACAAGTAGCACTCATAATGCAGCCAATTATCAATGCAAAATCAATAAATTCTCGTAATGCAGAAGTAACACTCATGTAACATATAGCAGAAGTATGACAATTACAAGTAACACTCACAATTACAAGCAACCAATTATCAATGCAAAATCATGATGCTGCCAATTCATAGTTTAGAGCAAATTATCATGCAAATGTATCATACTATCGCAGTTCATAACACTTCATAGCAGTAGCAAATTATCATATATTGCAGTTTAGCTCTAATTAGCAGTAGCAAATTATCATATACTGTTGTTCATGCAAAAATGTGTTCATATACTGCAGTTTGAACTCTAATTAGCTTAACTAACAGTTCAGTAATTGCATGTATCGAAATAACCAACAAATAACTTATTACAGCAAGAAAACTCCTAATCCTAATTGTGTAAGAAAACTAATAGTATTAGTACTCTGGAATGCAATATATACTGTAGTCAGATATATACCCCATCAATAGAAAAAGAAAACTCCTAATCCTAATTGTGTACGGAAACCATGATAAATAAAGAAACATAAAACTAGAGATCATCTATAATATTATAAAATGGAAATAATTTACAGTTTGCCTATTATCTTCCTTTTGTCTACCAGTGTTGTCAAGTTCTTACCTTGTGAGGCATGATGCGAGAATTTGGATTCGAAAAATTAGGGTTCTACTGAATTTGAGAAATCTGCAAAAATAAAACAGAATTCCAGTGAAATAAGCAAAAAATTAATCAACCATTTCGTTGCAAAATTAAACCTAATAGCAGAGCAAAATAGGGTTTCAAGAGAGGGAAATGAGAAAATAAAAAATACATACCTTGAACGAAGTTGGTTTACGCGACACAGAATCCTCAAACCAAAAACACGGTATGAATGAATAGCGTACGCGACACAGATATGGGTTATGCCTGAGATGAATGGCGTTCGCGACACAGATATGGGTTACGCCGGAGATACGCGACACATATATGGGTTACGCCGGAGATGGGTTACGCGAATGAGAGAAGGCTAGGTTGCTGAAATTCTGAGATAGGTTTCAAGAGAGGGAAAGTGACAAGGGTTTGTTGTTGAAAAACTGAGATAGGGTTTCAAGAGAGGAAAAATGAGAATGGTTGAAAATTTGAATAGGGTTTCAAGAGAGGGAAAATGAAAATGAGAAGGATTTTTTTAGGAAACATATTTGGCGCTCTATACAAAATTAATGCAAAAAAAAGTGTTTTTTTGTTTCATGAGTACCTACAAGAACAGTTTTTTTAAAAACTAAAGAACAACGGTGAATAAATGTTGCGTAAAGATATCAATAAACAATGAGAACGGTTTTTTAGTGTTGTTGTAGAAATTATAAAATTTCATGTTCTACTGCAACGAAATTATAAAATTGTTGCCTATTTACCTCTACGAGAACGGTTTTTTTACCATAAAAAATTAGGCGTTGCCGTAGGACCAAAATGTTGTAATGATATTATTAAGATTAAAATAATTTCAAAAAATTTTATGATTTAAAAATTATAAATAAAAAAAACTTTTTTGGACATAATAACAAATATATATAATATATCTTTTATACATATCTTTTGAATATTAAAGAGATAGAGATTAAGATTATGATAAAAAAAATAATAAAATAAAATAAAACACGTTCTTTCTTTT
>JBBPBT010001328.1:2690173-2705058 GCA_037974875.1 Cicer bijugum | reverse complement strand
GCTTTGGTCCACTGCTTTTAAACATAACAATTTTTGTCCTTTTAACTTGTTTCAAATTACAAAATTTAGGTCCTTCTTGATTTAACCTAATCAACACTTACTTAATTAAGATGGCATGTTTATTTCACTTTAGTTTTTAATTATGATCATACCTTGAAGATGAGACTTTATTGAACATGTTCGTATATATATGCATTCACTAGTTCAAAATTAATTGGCTCATTTTTTATTTTTTTTTATAAATGGAGATAATTAATAAGTTGTGGTTGTGTAAGACCCATAATTTTAAATTATACTTTATGTATTTTAGTGGATTTTGGTATTGAACTCGGAGGCTTTTTAGCCAAGTTATTAATATTTTGGGAGTTTAAATGACCAAAAAGATATTTTGATGCCCGATTAAAATTACTCGTCGATAAATAAATTAAATTAATTGCGATGAATCTTTTACGAAGATTTTAATTCTGGGGAGTTTTGTTAAAAATATCTCGAGTTGCTAAAAATTGTATTTGTCAATTGAGTTATGACGATAGTAGATATTTTTAACAAAAAGTGGTTTGGAGAGGTTATGGGTGAAATGGTAATTTTAATAAATATCTAGATATTTTGAGATATTTGTTAAGTTATAATTAATATATATAAATATATATATATATATTTGTTTGGAGGGAAAAGAAAAGGAAATAGAAAGGAAAGAAAAGAAAAGGAAATAGAAAGAAAAGAAAATGGAAGAAAGGAAAAGGAAAAGAAAACAGAACGTTTCTTCCTCTCTCTACTGCCTCGCGACACTTCTTCTTCTTCCTCCTTTCTTCTTCTTTTGTTTTGCTTTCTTTTTCCTTCTTTTGCTTCAACAAATGAAACCCAAGGCTTGGTGGGTGAGAAAGCAAATAATTTCTCAACTTCATTCTTCCTATTTGATTCGAAAACGAAGAAAAACGGTGTTAGGGGTTTTCAAAACCATTAAACGCAAACCTCCATGTTTCGTCTAGATCTAAGCTTCGTTTCGCGAATATATAGAAGGGAAAGTTGCTCACGTCCATGCTACGGTGCTAGTGAACTAACTTTAGAAGCGACGTCGCGAATGGAGATTTTATCGGAATTACTCGCGGTACGGTAATCGCTCGTTAAAGCTATCGTTAAGGTAAGGGCTCCTTCCAAACTTTTAGTTTGCATTTAGGGACTTATCTGTGGTTGTGTAGAAAATAATTTTGTTAGGGTTGAAGTGTTGATTTGGAGAAAATGAATTTAATACTTTTGTGGGTGAAATTCTAATGTTGGGTTTTGGTGATATTGATGAGTGTTTCGTGGAAAATGAATTTAACTCATTTATGTATGATTTTGAGGAAATGAAATTTGATGTGTTTGAGTGGTGGGTTGTGATGATTTGTGTTTGTCGTATTTGACGTGTTCATAATTAATACTTATAAATTTTGAGATGTGTTTGCGTGGATTTTGTGGAAAAATGAACTGATGTGATTTGGTGTGAATTGTGGATTGAATTTGAGAATATGTCTGAGTATGCTCTGTGGGGAATTTGAAAATCATTAGAGTTAAACGAGTATTAAAAATGGGGAATCTTTTAATATCTTTGTTTACTTAATGATTGTCGTGAAAATTGTTAGAGTTAAATGAGTATTAAAAAAAGGGAATCTTTTAATATCTGCATTTACTTAACGATTGTTGTGGATAGACTCAGAGTATGCTCATGCATTTCATTTTTGGTAAATCGTGCTGACCCGTGATAGGTGGGACCTCGGTAAATAGTACTTCGGTCTGTGATAGGCGGTACATTTACGATTTACATTTTTGGTATATCGTACTGACCCGTGATAGGTGGCACCTTGGTAAACAGTACTGGTCTGTGATAGGCGTTACGTTTACGATTTATGTTTTTTTTAGTAAATCGTGCTGACCCGTGATAGGTGGCACCTCGGTAAATTGTACTGGTTTGTGATAGGCGGTACGTTTACTATTTACGCTTTTTAGTAAATTGTGTTGACCCGTGATAGGTGACACCTCGGTAATTTAGTACTTCGGCCTATGATATGCGGTACAATTATGATTTACAGCCCTTCGAGGAGGGTTTTGGTTTGGAATTCTGAGTCCATGCATTTTGGCATATATGCATTGCATTAGGGTGCTTGGCACATGAGTCGTGTTTGATTCAAGATTATGATTGAGTGTTTGATCTCAAGTTGTCGTGGTGATTGTGTTATAATTGCTAAGTGTTATGTTTTGAAATTGTGTGTAATTGTGATTGATTCAGTTTATGTAGTTTTAGAAAAACTTCAGAAAAAAAAATCGATTTCCAAATCGATTCTGTTAAAATGTAATACCAGCTTAATCGACTACCTAATCGATTATTACGTTTCTTGTTTTCTTGAATCTTGAAAATATATTGAACTAATTGATTTGGCTTGTTACAATAGCTCAGCTATTTATTTCAATCGATTGTTCAATCGATTTCTTTAATCACAGGACACAGGTCTGATAAAACCATTTAAGAAATCGATTTTCCAATCGATTGACTCAGCAAAATCTTTGTTCTGTGAATCACAAAATCGATTTCTCAACTGATGTGTAAATCGATTGTCCAATTGATTGATTTAAACCCAGAATACAGGTTTCACTAAAAACCTTTAAGAAATCGATTTCCCAATCGATTTACTTAGTAAAAACTTTTATTCTGGGTCAGACAATCGATTGCCCAATTGATTCATCAATTGACTAGTCAGTTGATTTATTACTTGATTGATTAAAACCTTATTTTTGATTTCATTTTTACTTGGCAAGTATCATATGTATGTTTAGCATATGGAAACCCTTTTAAGGTGCATGCTAAGTTGAAATGTTATTTTGTGCATTTAAAAACTTAAATGTTATGTGTTAATTATTAATTTCGGTTGGTGACCCTTTACACTATTGTCGAAATCTGGGCTTTGCCCTCAGATGAGAACCAGTACCATCCTACCGGTTTGTACCCTGTGGATGGGAATGTAGTTGTTAACACCTGACTGGAGCTATGTTAGGAGGATCTTGTGGGGCGCGTGAAGATCACTCAGGATGTATAGTTTTTTGTAGAATGATCAGATTAGGTTGACGTATAGGGTCTAGATGTCTTTCTTTTGGAATGTGTTTATTTTAATTTGGAAGACTGCACCTATACCAATATTGTCAGCATGACCTTTTATTTTCGATGGGTCCCATGTACCACTTTTTAATGTGTAAATACTTTGGATTCGTATTTCAAAAACTATTTCGCTGCTTGTAAATTATGTTGACTTAATTGTCGGGGTGTTATGACTTAAATATTTATCCAAAGGTATTTCCTTATTTATTTCTTTGTTTTATGAATTGGTTTTAAAAAAAAATACATTCTCGCTGTTAAAAATCAGGGTGTTACATTGTGGTATCAGAGCTTTGGTTTAGATTTCTTTGGGGATATGGAGTTTTGGTTATAGATTGTAGGTCAACCTGTAGGTTGGGAGTTGTTTTCTGATCATGCGTCGGTTTAGGTGGTTTGAGTTATCAGGTCCGAAGTAATTATTATGTGGTGATGTGGTCTGAAGTTAGTTTTGGAATTATTTGAAGTAGTGTTAAGACTCTACTTGATGATGGTTTTATAGGAAAACCATGCCGCCAAGAAGGAATGACGTTCCAAGAGCCAATGCTAATAGGGATGATCGAATGGCGGAGGCTATGAATAACATGGTTGCTTCTGTTGCTGCACAAATTGCTGCCAAGACTCAACGTGATCTTGAAAAGAGGGAAAGAGAGATTCATGTTGCAGAGTCAAGAGGATTAGAAGATTTTCGTCGTTACAATCCTCCCAAGTTTAAGGGGGACGAGAATTCAGAGAAAGCGGATCAATGGATCCAAGAAGTGGAAAAGATCTTCGAAATCATTAACTGTTAGGCGGGAGTGAAGGTCAACTATGCCACTTATATGCTATTAGGGGATGCTGAGTACTGGTGGAGGAGTGCAAGATTGTTGATGGGATCAGCTCACGAGGAGGTGAATTGGGAATCATTCAAAAGGAAGTTTTTAGACAAATACTTCCCGATGAGTACCAGGACCATCCTACCGGTTTGTACCATGTGGATGGGAATGTAGTTGGAAACACCTGACTGGAGCTATGTTAGGAGGATCTTGTGGGGCGCGTGAAGATCACTCAGGATGTATAGTTTTTTGTAGAATGATCAGATTAGGTTGACGTATAGGGACTAGATGTCTTTCTTTTGGAATATGTTTATTTTAATTTGGAAGACTGCACCTATACCCATATTGTCAGCATGACCTTTTATTTTTGATGGGTCCCATGTACCACTTTTTGATGTGTAAATACTTTGGATTCGTATTTCAAAAACTATTTCGCTGCTTGTAAATCATGTTGACTTAATTGTCGGGGTGTTATGACTTAGATATTTATCCAAAGGTATTTCCTTATTTATTTCTTTGTTTTATGAATTGGTTTTAAAAAAAAAATACACTCACGCTGTTAAAAATTGGGGTGTTACATTGTGGTATCAGAGCGTGATCCGAAGATCACATCACATTTTTGGGGAGCATTGCACGAAGTGTTGGGAACGAAACTACGATTGAGTTCAGCTTGCCATCCACAAACGGACGGACAAACTGAAAGGACAAATCAGTCCCTGGAAGATCTATATAGAGCATGTGTATTAGATGATAGAGGAAGTTGGGATGATGTACTTCCGTTGATTGAGTTCACCTACAACAATAGTTTCCACGCAAGTATTGGAATGGCACCATATGAGGCTTTATATGGGCGCAAGTGTCAAATGCCCTTGTGTTGGTATAAGGACGGTGGAGGTATGATTGTCGGACCCGAGATGGTACAACAGACTACAGCTAAGGTAGAGAAGATCATGGAGAAAATGAAGACTTCACAAGATCATCAGAAGAGTTACGCGGACAAGCGTCGCAGACTTTTAGAATTCGAACAGGGTGACCATGTATTTCTAAGAGTCACACCTACTACTGGAGTTGGTAGAGCCTTGAAATTGAAGAAATTGACTCCGTAATTCATTGGACTATATCAGATTTCTGCACGAATTGGGTCTGTTGCTTATCAGATTGCATTGCCTCCGATACTGTCCAATATTCAGAGACAGAACCAAAGGTAGATAATACCACCAAAGACAAAGACGGAATCTGAGGTAGCAATGGAATTAGAGGCATAATCAAATGATACCATCAAAGGCAGTATCAGAGGCAAAAGCAGAGGCTACAATTGGAAAACATTTTAAAATGGTCGGACAAAATTGAGATACTATAGATGTCCCTATTTAATTATATTTTACTAGAAAATATGAATAACGATGTTTTCATATTCTTGTAGTAAAAGATAAATAAATATAAGGATCCAAATTTTGTCCATCAAATTGTGAAGGTAAAAGTTGTAAAATGAGAAAAACAAATACAATGTAGGCGCAAGAAAATTTAAAACTATGAGAATAATGTAAAAACGAGTATAATGTGAAAACTTATAAATTGCTAATGCCAAAGCGAATTGGTCACCAAATTATGAACGAAAATTATCGTCTTCAGATTTATTATTGGTGTGAAGATCGATAGAAAAAAATATGATTGTCTTCAGATTGGTTATTGATGCGTAGATCGATGAAAAAGTCATGATCATCTTTAGATTGGCTACCGATCTACGAAGAGAAAGTAAATGATCGTCTTCGAATTAGTTACTGATACATAGATCGACAAGAATGTAAATGATTGCCAATCCCAAAAATGTTAATGCAATCAATTCCTTTAGATTCACAACTACTATAATGCTCCAAATTTTTTAATTCAAAGATTATTTAAAAATATTTATTATTTTTTAAAAACAACTATTTTTTTTTCTTATGAATAATTTATCATGTAATAAATTGAAGATGTGTCAGAAAATGACTTGATATATTTTTTTTTTTATAAAAGAAGGTAATATATAAAAAAATGCATTTTTTTTCTTAATTTAGTAGCTAGTTTGTAGTTATGTATGTCGCACGTGTATTTCGGAAATGAACTGGAAGTTTTATAGAAATTCTATCCTTACTTCTACTCCAAAATCAAATACCATTTTACTTTGATGAAGGTAAAGTCACTGTTTCATTAATAATAATTTGTTCAATATATGTTGTAATATCAATGAAAAATTTGAATGCAAGATTTGGCTTTTTTAACTAGTACATGAGTTATATCATTAACTTACTTTTTTTTATCGGATCACATTTACTTATATATGAATGAACTTCACAAGAGTTTTGAAAAAAGTGAAAAAAAAATATAATCACGTGAATACGTTATTTTAATCTTAAAATTAGTTGTGTATATTATTAAGATTAAAATTATTTCAAAAAATATTAAAGATGATTTGACAATTAAAATAAAAAAAAATTGGACAAATAAATAAATAAATAAATTTAATATATATCTTTTATACATATCTTTTGAATATTAAAGAGATAGATATTAAGATTATATTAAGATTAAGATTATATTAAGATTAAGATTAAGAAATCTGAATTAGTTGTGCGTATTACTAAGATTAAAATGAATTTGAAATTATTTAATTTTAAAATTATTAAATTAAAAAATATACAAATGGTATGAGTTTACCTTTGGACTATTTTTTGGAAGTTCATATTAAATGCATAATCTTTTATACAGTTATTTTGTATAGTATAGATATATACATAAACATAGAGAGAGATTAAGACTGAGATCAAATTTAAGATTTTGATTAAGAATAAGACTATAACTAAGATTAGGATAAAGTGTGTTGGTTGTGCACATTATTAAAATTAAGTTGATTTTGAAGTTGCTTTATGCAATATTGTTATTTGATTATGCCACTTACTTAATATTTAAATCTAATCTCTCCTTTTTATAAGATTTATACTTTTTATTTAATGTATGATATGATAATTTTACATTTGAAAATATTAAGGTCGAAATACACTTTTGTTTCCAAATTACATAATCCAGCTTTTTTGACCAATTACTTTTAAACATAATTTTGGTCCTTTAAATTTATTTTTAATTACAAAATTTAGGTCCTTCTTATTTTAACCTAATCAATGCATACTTAATTAAGGTGGCATGTTTATTTCATTTTGTTTTTAGTTATGATCATACCTAGAAATTAAATGAGACTCTATTCACCATATTCACATATATATTAATTCGCTCACTTTTTGCAAAGGGAGATAAATAAGAATAAGTTGTGGTCGAATCCCTAACATACATCCTCCTTTAGATTTTAAAAGATATTTGTCTTTAAAATAAGATGTTACTCATAAAAATTTGAATTAATATATATATATATATATATAAACAAATAGAATTTATTAGATACACTAATTAATCAAATTGGTTAGTTATTTTCATTGGTGATATAACTTTTATTATAATTCTTGATATAATTAACATTTTCATTATTAATATCATTTTTATATTTTTTTTTTATCTCATCAATAATGAAGTGAATAATGATACTTTACATTTTTTAATATAACTAATTACTAATAAGAAAACACTTCGAAAGAAATAAGTTCAATAGTAATATTTTATTTTCATTGGTGATATAAATTTTATTGAAATTCTTGATATAATTAACATTTTCATTATTAATATCATTTTTATATTATTCTTTTTTATCTCATACATAATGAAGTGAATAATAATATTTTATATTTTTTAATATAACTAATTACTAATAAGAAAACACTTCGAAGAAGTAAGTTCAATAGTAATATTTTATAACTTTAAAAACTGAAATTTAAAGGCAATTATAAAATAACATGAGAATTTTATTTGACAAGTGCGTGGTAAAAATGATAAGTATAGAGTACTTAATTTCCTAGTGATAGAAGTGTACAGAGTAATAGAGAACAGCGTTAGTTTTATACACATCATCGATATAAGTTGGAATAATAGTTTAATTTATTTCAATATTTGTTGACAAGGTCAATGATACAAAGATGCACCAGTGGTCTAGTGGTAGAATAGTACCCTACCATGGTACAGACCTGGGTTCTCCATTCCCGGCTGCTGCAATAATTTGGTGAGCTATGATGATAATAATTGTGGTGTGGGTACATCAATTATCCTAAAGTGTTGGATGAAATTGTATTTCTGAGCTCAGTATTTTTATTTATCATTCAACTCCATTATTTTTACTAGCTAAAAATTGATACAAGTTATCCAGTCTATTCTTTTTTTTAAAGTAGTTATGTTTTTATTATGTACCACCAAGAAACTGGTACAAATATTCGGGTGGTGTGTTATTGCTATTAGACAAGTATTTTACTCATATTTCAAAAAAGAATCTTATTTTATTATTAATAATAAATATTTAGGCATTTCGTTTTTTGTATTTATTTAAGTCACACTATGCCTCAAGATCTCATTTGCAACTATTGTACCTGAAATATATGAATATAAATGGTGTAATACGGCTTTAAAATATGAAATTTTATTAAATTTTAGACCAAAATTCTGTTTGGAGACCAAAACTGGAGAGAAACAAAATATGAGGACTACTTTCGCGATTCAGCTAAAATAGAGGAATCAAAACTACAATTAAGTCAAATATTTATCTTGTGTTTATAAGGTATCAATAGAAAATATTGTTTTGTTGTTTTTATGAATTATATATAAATATGTTATGTATTTTTAGACATCAATTATAAATCTTTATCTTACACTATTAAATATTTTCAATGAAAAATACTTGTTCCAGATTTTACTATACATGTGACAAATTTTTGTCTCATATATTTTTTATGCATTAATAATAAGAATTTATTTCGTATTTTTGAAAAATATTTTTCAATGATAAATATAATGACAAATATATAGTTTTTTTTAATATCGTTAGGGGCAGAACCAAATGATACCCCCAAAGGCAGAACTAGAGGCATATGATACTAGCCGAGACAAAGACAAAACCAAAGAGAAAAACTGAATCAGAGACAGAAGCACAGGCTACAAATGGAAAATATTTTAAAATGGTTGAACAAAATGGAGGTACTACATCTGCCCCTATTTAATTATATTTTACTAGAAAATATGAATAATAATGTTTTTATTTTATCGTTGTAAAAGATAAGTAAATATACGGATCCAAATTATGTCCATCAAATGGTGAATGTTAAAGTTGTAAAATGAGAAAACAGATACAATGTAGGCACAATAAAATTAAAAACTATGAGAATAATGCAAAAGCGAGTATAATGTGGAAACTAATAAATTGCTAATGTAAAAGCAGACTGGTCATCGAATTATGAATGGAAATTATCGTCTTTAGATTTATTATTGGTGCGAAGATCAATAGAAATGAAAATAATTGTATTTAGATTCATTGTTGATGTGGAGATCGACGAGAAAGTAAGTGACTATCTTTGGATTTCCAAAATTATATCTTTTTCACACACCAAACTTTTAAAACTAAATAATCTACATTATTTAGTTAAAACTAAATAAAACGAATATTTTTCAAATCAAACATACACACACTCAATTACTAAAGCACAAAAAATTTGAGTTAATAAAGTACTCTAAACTTTTTCTTTTTAAACTCAATCAAAGAGTAATTGAAAGAGTAACATTTTTAACTCTAAACATTTTAATTTCAATTTAACTTTTTTATTGAAACTCTTTAACTTAGTTAAAATTTAAAATTTTTCAAAACTTTAATTTTTTTTTTTAAATTTCAACTTCAGTTCAAAGTCATTAATTTGAAAATAACACATTACGTAGCTCAAACACATCAATTTTTTTTAATCATTACTAACAAAATCAACAACAAAAACAAGGATTTGTTAAGAACTCAAAAATTTCACTCATACCTCCTCACTGTATAAAGTTTACGAATTTAGGAAAAAGGAGGAGGAAATAAGTGTCTCATATTAAATAAATTAGCTCACAAGCACCGTTGTATAGAGAGGAGCAACTTTCTCTCCTGACACTTCTTGATTGGAAGCTTAGATCTAGAAAAAAAATGGAGGTTTGTGTCTCACATACGCACACACACAAATAAAAAATGTGGATATGTTGATTATTTTTTAAAGAAAATGTGTTTGATTACAGTAAAATGATTGGATAAAAAGACATTGTTGATTTAATGAAAGAAAGGAAAACCTTGAATCTAATAAATTGATTTTGATTAGAATGTTTAGTTATTTATTTGGATTTGGTTAAGAAAGTTTAATATCACCAAGTTGTCACAACTCAATCGTCTTAAACTATCACTAACGAGATGTCACATCTCAATCGGTCATATTTTATTAAAAGATAATTATTAATTAGAGCTTAAGATTGTCAAGTTGATAATAAATCAGAGCATGAATTTTGAATGTCTATGATTTTAAAAAGTGGTTGATGTTAATTGTACTTAGTCCATAATTTAAATAAAAGAATAAGATGACAATTATTATAACACTGAAAGAATTTAATAAAATTGACTAAAAAAATTAATAAGACTTTTAATGAAAACTAAAATGCTTATTTATGGTAAACAAAATTCAAATTAGAGGTATAACACTAAACAAAACTATAAAATTATTATAAAGATGATCTTAGAAATATTTACCATACAAGTTGAATATTTGCTACACTCCTTGATTTTCTTATTAACAAAAACTCTTACTAACTTAAGAAAAATCAAAACTGAAAACTCTCCAACCTCTTACTAGTTAAAAAATGAAAACCGCAAAACTCTCATCATTAAAAAGAATTTGTTCTCAATTTATTGACAAAAGTGATTAATCTTTGTATCCATGTGATAAAATTTAGTTCTAGTTTTTTATTTTTTTTTTGCAGAAATTTTGGATTGCTATTCTAAGTCTGAAAGAAAAGGTTCACATTTTTTAATTGCTTGTATAATTGATAATCAGAGACAAGAATCAGAGGATACCATCAGAGACATAAACATAATTAGAGAGAAAACCAAATGATACCACCAGAGGTAGAATTAGAGGCATAGGATACCGCCAGAAGCAAAGACAAAACAAGAGGCAGAAACAAAATCCAATGCAGAATCAAATGATACTATCAGTGGTAGAAGCAGAGGCTACAACTAGAAAAGTTTTTAAAATAGTAAGACAAAATTAAAGTACTATAATAATAAAAAAAAAATACTTAGAAGTAAATTGAATAGAAACGTTCTATAATTTCAAAAAGTGAAGTTTAAAGACAATTATAAAATAATCATTAGTTCACTTTTAATTAATAATAATAATAATAATAATTTATTCTTCTATTCTTTTTTATGAAAATGCGCTTAATAATTTTATTTGACAAGTGCTAATTTCCTGGTGATGAAAGTGTACAAAGTAATAAAAAACAGCATTAGCTTAATATAAATCTTCCATATAAATTGGAATAATAGATTAATATATTCAATCTGTGATGACAAAACCATTGTTATAAGGAAGCACCAGTTGTCTAGTGGTAGATTAGTACCCTGCCATGGTACAGACCCGGGTTCGATTCTCGGCTGGTGCAATATTTGGTGAGCTATGATGACAATATTTATGGTGTATTATATATCTGAGCTCCTTAGCTAGTTTTCTTTTTCTGTTTTGTGATTCATCTTAATTCTTATCACAAATTCAATAAATATATCATCTTTTTAATCGAAAAACAAATTCTTAAGAATAAGTGTAGGAGGTAGGTTGCAACTAGAATCCGATTATTCCACTCCATTAATTTTTTGAAAAAATAGTTATTTTTTAATATATACTAGCAAGAAATCGATACAAGTTGTCCACTCTATTATCTTATTATAAAACTAGTCATGTTTTTAATACAAATGTACCGGTGGTGTGTTATTGCTATTTTATAAGTCTTTCATTTAGACTTTAAAAATAAATTTTATTATTAATAATAATAAATATTTATCTCATATTTATTTATATTTAAAAAAATAAATATTTTATATCGTATTTTTTAGATATCAATAAAAAAAATATTGTTTTGTTGTTTTTATGAATTATATACAGATATTTTATTATTTTTAGACATCAATTATAAATATTTAGCTCAAACTATTAAATATTTTCAATGAAAAATACAGTCTCTTTTTATTTTAATATATATTTATTTAATATTTTTTTTTGTGTTAATTAGAAATATTTATTTAATTATATAGTTTTTTTAATATTATTTTTCAAAAGTAAGCGTTCATGGTCTTTATTTTTTTATCTTTATTAATATAACGTGATTTGATTGATATATATAATTTCAATATAAAATATGTATCTATTTTTTTTTTATATTTATCAAATTAATATTATTTAAAGAATGGCTTATATAATCATTAAAATTAAAAATAAAATAAAAAACTTAAATTTTGATATGAGGTGGCTAGGAGTGAAAATAGGTCATATCAGATTTGACTTTGAAAGACATGGCCTACGATGAATTTTTTAGGCCTAAGTTTGGCATACGGCATATCATAAGTTTTTTTTAAGCCTAAGTTTGACAGTCTATCATGGTCTGACCTAAAAGCCTATTTAAAAGTGTTATTCACATTAAAATATTTAAATATTATATTTTACAATTTTTTTAAAAAGATTAAACTAAGCTTTTACATACAAGAAAAACTAATAAAATTATAATCAAATTTAATAAAATAATTACTAACAAGTTTATAAAACAACAATTTTCCAATAATAAAAAACAACAAAGACTATATACCATATTAAAGAAGGAAAACAAAGACTCTATAGAAAACAATGTTGAATACTGAATAACTCTTTAAAAGAAATTAAAAATAAAATAATATTGGAAGTTCACTCTCATTTCTTATAAGAGGATTCAGTAGTTTTGTACAAATAAAAGAAGAATCAACAGTTTGGCCACAAAAAAGAAAAAAGAAGAAGAATCGACAATTATCTAGAACGAACAAATACAATAGAGGGACCGATGCCACGTAAGCAATCAGTTGAAATCTCTAATTTGGCTTCGCTTCTATTCTGTTCTTCTCTTCTCACGAAACTTCTCGAACATTCATTCATATCAATCTTCCAACCATTTTAATTCTCCACTTTCTTTCTCCAATCACCAAACATTAACATTCATAACTTCCCTCAAAAACACATATCCACATTATTCAAAAATTAGCATACCATGATGCAAATGAACAACAACAGAACAACGTGGGGTCCACTTTACAACAGAACACCATCGAAGGTGGTTTCGATTCCTGTTCATTTTGTGGGGTCAGAGAAAAGCAGAACCAATTCGGTAACGAAGATTCAGAGGGTTGCAAGAGGGTTTCTTGTGAGAAAGAGCGTGAAGAAGATGTTGAAGTTGAAGGTGGAGTTGGAGGAGATTGAGATGAACGTTAATGGCAAAGAAACTTTGATGTTGTTGAAGAAGGACCAAAAGGAGAGGTTGAGAATAAGTGAAACAATCATGAACTTGCTTCTTAAGTTGGATTGCATCTCAAAACATATGTATGATGAATGCTCCTAACACTACATGATCCAGATATAAATCTGCCACTAAGGCAACTTCCACACAAAAAATAATATCTGCCACCAAGGCAAATTCCACACAGAAAATCACACCTGCCACTAAGGCAACTTCCACACAGAAAATCAAACCTGCCACTAAGGCAACTTCCACGAAGATGCATATGCCGTGCCATGAAAATGTAGTATGCAATAGATATATACCCACACAACCCACTAAGAATTATGTCACGTGCCTTCAAAAATGACCTTTTTAAGATCATCACCTCATTCACACATCATTAAGAACACATACACACATCCATATCATGACTATCACATATTCATAGACAAATAATGATAAAAATTATAACTTTCACCACATACACCCAAAGACAACAATTTGATATCATATAGGCCATAAAAATTAACACTTTAACATATATAACAATACAATTTCACACTACAACCAATATAAATAATAAGAGTTAAGTCTTTTTGATCATATATCGCATAAAATTTCATACATTACTACAGAAAAGTCAAATATCAAATTTAATCTCATAAAAATTAGGGGTTTTATTAGTCTACATTTATTTCTTTTAAAATACAAGTAATCACGATTATTTATTTCATGTCATTCAACTAACGGCCTAACAATAATCTGTGTGGGGAAAAGCCCTTACCTTGGCCACTTTCCTTCCTAGTACAAAGCGCTAAGCCCCCACAAAGTCGTTCACAAGGAAAAGATGTTCTAAGCTTTTGATGCCGAAAAAGAGGAGGTGGTGGTGATGGTGGCTTGGATTTTTGGTTTTATTTATAAAAGGTTTTGTGAACTAGGGTTTGTAGTAGTAGCTAGGGTTTCAATATTCTTTTCTTAGTGTTGGGCCTAAATGAGGAATAGGAGGGAGACAATATTATTTTTACTACTATTATTACTGCTACTACTAATTCTATTATTATTATTATTATTATTATTATTATTACTATTATTACTATTATTATTATCATTATTATTATTATTATTACTACTACTACTACTTCTATTAATATTATTACTATTACTATTACTGTTATTGTTATTGTTATTCTTATTATTAATATTATTATTATTATTAAATAAATCCAACAATTACTAAAACTAATTTTTTTTAACACAATTTCAATACTAACGTTTTACCACTATTTCAAAACTAATAATTATAAAAAGTAATTTAACTAATTACTATTTGAAAATACATTAATAACAAAACTCATTCACAATATTAACTACAATTATTACTATACTATTTTACAATAAACTCACATAACATACTACCATAATTATGGAATAGTCAAAACGATAAAATAATTAAATATAACACAAATAATTTATATTTATTACTAAATCCCAATAAATACGTTTAA
>JBBPBT010001328.1:2653656-2689688 GCA_037974875.1 Cicer bijugum | reverse complement strand
TCATCTAAAATACTTTTGCTAAAATACTATTATATATATTTTTTTTAAATAAATTAAATAACTAAATATAGTATTTATAATTTATATTACTCATAAAATCAAATATATATGGTTATCAAACCATAAGAAACTCATACATATAAGGAGAAGTAATCATAAAATTAATCAACATATATTCAAAAATAATTTTAACACCAAATTAATTTCTTTAAAATCCTATTTAATTAATAAAATAGTTTATCATGAAATTTGGGATGTTACATTTTCCATATGCTAAAAGTTCATATAATACTTTCCAATTAAAAACAACATCAAATAAAGTGTTAAATCAATCAAGTAATAAACAACAAACCAATCCATTGATGAATCAATCGAGCAATCGATTATCTAACTCAAAATAAGAATTTCCACTAAGCAAATCGATTGGGAAATCGATTGCTTGAAGGTGTTTTTGTAAAATCTGTACTCTGGGCTTAAATCAATCGATTGGGAAATCGATTGAATGAATGGCTGAGCCCCTGTAACAAATCTAATCGATTACCAAATCTATTTTGTCCAAATAGCTGAGCTACTGTAATGGCCAAATCGATTGACAAACCGATTGTTTCAATATATTTTCAAGATTCAAGAAAATAGGAAACATACCAATCGATTGCCAAATCGATTTCTTAAGTGGTTTGGAAAAACAGATTACAAAATCGATTGGCAAATCGATTTTGTCAAATTAGCGAAGTCCCTCTAACTCTTCAAATCGATTGGGAAATCGATTTCCCTGCTTATTCTTCCAAAAATACATAAACTAATTCAATCACATTCATACACAACTCCAAAACTTAACACTTAGCAATTCCCATACAATCACCACGACAAATTGGGTTTCGAAATAGTTTTACAATCCATCACACTTACACACGATAATCAATACATAACACTTAGCAATTCCAACACAATTACCACGACAACTTGAGTTTTGAAATAGTTTTACAATCAGTCACACTTACACACAATATCAATACATAACACTTAATCATAACTTGATTCAAACACGACTCATGTGCCAAGCACCCTAATGCAATGCGTATATGCCAAAATGCATGGACTCGAAATTCCAAACCAAAACCCTCCTCGAAGGGCCGTAAATCATAATTGTACCCCTTATCGCAGGCCGAAGTACCAATTACAGAGGTGCCACCTATCACGGGTCTGCACGATTTACTAAAAAGCGTAAACCATAAACGTACTGCCTATCACGGGCCCGTACCATTTACCAAGGTGCCACCTATCATGGGTCTGCACGGTTTACTAAAAAGAACGTAAATTGTAAATGTACCGCCTATCACAGGCCAAAGTACTATTTACCAAGGTGCCACCTATCACGAGTCTGCACAATTTATAAAAAATCGTAAATCGTAAATGTACCGCCTATCACGGGCCAAAGTACTATTTACCAAGGTGCCACCTATCACGGGTCTGCACAATTTACAAAAACGTCAACCATAAATGTACCGCCTATCACAGGCCAAAGTACTATTTATCAAGGAGCCACCTATCACGGGTCTGCACGATTTACAAAAAGAATGAAAATGCATGAGCATATACTGACTCCATCCACAACAATCGTTAAGCAAATGCAGATATTAAAAGATTCCCCATTTTTAATACTCATTTAACTTAAATGATTTTCACAACAAATATTAAGCAAACAGAAATATTAAGAGATTCCCCATTCTTAATACTCTTTTAACTTAAACGATTTTCACAACAAACATTAAGCAAACAGAAATATTAAGAGATTCCCCATTCTTAATACTCTTTTAACTTAAACGATTTTCACAACAAACATTAAGCAAACATAAATATTAAGAGATTCCCCATTCTTAATACTCTTTTAACTTAAACGATTTTCAAAACGAACGTTAAGTAAACAAGACATTAAGAGATTACACATTCGTAATACTCATTTAACTTAAACGATTTTCACAAACACACATTAAGTAAACAAGACATTAAGAGATTCCCCATTCTTAATACTCATTTAACTTAAACGATTTTCACAAACAACACATTAAGTAAACAAGACATTAAGAGATTCCCCATTCTTAATACTCGTTTAACGTAATGGTTTTCAAATTCCACACAAAACAAACCCAAACATATTATCAAAATCCAATCCACAATTCACACCAAATCACATCAATCCATAAGCATCAATTATGAACACGTCAAATACGATGAACACAAATAATCACAACATAACACTCAAACATATCAATTTCATTTACTCAAAATCATACACAAATGAATTAAATTCATTTTCCACGAAACACTAATCAATATTGCCAAAACCTAACTCTCAGATTTTACCCATAAAGCCTTAGATTGATTTTCCCCAAATCAACACTTAAACCCTAACAAAATTCTTTTCCTCACAACCACAAATAAGTCCCTAAATGCAAACTAAAAGTTTGGAAGGAGCCCTTAACTTCAAGTTAGCTTTAACGTGCGATTACGGTACCGGGAGTAAATCCAGTAAAACCTCCGCTCGCAAAATCGCATCCAAAGTGGGTTCCCTAGCACCGTAGCATGGTAGTGAACATCTTTCCCTCCTATCTCTTTGTGAAACGAAGCTTAGATCTAGATGAAACGGGAAGGTTTATGTGTTTGACGGTTTTGAAATCCCTAACTCCGTTTTCGAATCCGGGAGGAAGGAAAAAACTGGGAACTTGATCTTTCTCACCCATTAGCCTTGGGTTTCAATTCTCGAACTTAAAGGAAGCAAAGAAATACGAAAATGGAAGAAGGAGGGAGGGTCTCGCGCGGCTGAAGGAGGAAGAAGGGAGTTCTGTTTTTTCTTTCATTTCATTTTCTCTTCTTTCTATTTCTATTTCCTTTCTATATCCTTTCTTTTTCCCTCCACACAAACATATATATATATATATATATATATATATATTAATATATATTAATTACTTAATTTAACTTATTTATCGACGAGTAATTTTAATCGAGCGTCAAAATATCTTTTTGATCATATAAACTCCAAAATATTAATAACTTTGGCTAAAAAGCCTCCGAGTTCAATACCAAAAATACACTAAAATACATAAAGTATACTTTGAAATTATGGGTCTTACAAATAGGCTTTTAAAAAATAAAATAAGGAGGTCTTTTACAGTGCTTTTGGAAACACACTTTAAAATGCTTCTAAAAAAGCGTTGTAATAGACTTTTAAAAATTAAAATAAGAAGGCCTTTTACAGCGTTTTTGGACAAGTGTTTTAAAAGGCTTATAAAAAAGCGTTGTAATAGGCTTTTAAAAAAATAAAATAAGAAGTTCTTTAACAACGCTCTTTCAAAAAAAATGTTGTAATAAGGTTTTATATAGAACAATAAACCGCTTCAATTTCCTCTTCATTACGTAAACTTCACTACGTTTCAGTGTCATTCTCCTCTTCATTGTGTTTCTCATTGCGAACCCTACTATCCCTACGAACCATATTGCGAACCATCTACGTTGCGAACCATCTCCATCTTTGTTTCTATCCCTACAAACATTATTATGTACTCTTCTCATTGCGAGCCCTACTATGTCCTACGAACCGTTCGTATTTCCCTACAACGTTTTTTTTAAAGCATTGTAAAATGTGCACAAGAATGCACCTATTACAACGTTTTTTCTTGAAAAAGCACTGTAAAACTAGTACAACAAGCAGCACATTTTTAGAAGGGATTTACAACGTTTTTTTATTTTATTTTAAAGAGCGTTGTTGTATCTTTTTAAAGCGTTAGATACCATAACGCTTAATTTTTTTTGAAAAATCGCTTTAAATAGCTTAAAAAAGCGTTGTAAAATATTATTTTTCACGTAATGTGTTTTCTATCCAATATGGGACTTTAGTATTTATAGAGTTGAAAACTACTCAATATATGAGATTTGTTCAATGTGGGACTTTAACAAATTTTAAATTTACACACTAACATACTCTATGTTTCAACAATCCTCCACTTGAATTTATAAAGTGTTTCTAAAATAGCGTCAAAGTTTCTATAACACCGTGCATAAACAAAATTGTCTTTTGACTTGAACATTTGTATAGTAAGTAAGATTCAGATTCAACAAGAGTGACTTGTAGTTTTGAGCTCTATCTCTAACATCAAATCCACACACAACCTTTTCATAGGGTGTATTCATCAAAGCATATGCATTAATGGCTATGCACGTCTATCCCAATATAGTGAACGTTCTAAGAATTATGCATAAAAATTCCATAAGAAGCGACTCCACTTCCACATCCACATAAGTGAGTCTATCAAGAGTACTCATGTAGCTAAGTACTCCACTTCACATAGAGTATAAATCTTATTAAGAGTTTCTATTATCTCATCTTATCATTGCTTCAAGAATTATGCTTATCTAATTTATAACAGAATGTTCATCTTATATCATTTCACCAACCGAAATTAACAATTAACACATAACAGTTAAGTTTTTAAATGCACAAAATAACATTTCAACTTAGCATACACCTTAAAAGGGTTTCTATATGCCAAACATGCATACACAAAGTTGAAAAATGAAGTTTTTAACAAAACATCACTGTTGTATTCGAATACAACATCTTTCTATTCGAATACAAGGCTATTTCAGCATTCAGCAGCAAAACAACATGTCTGTATTCGACTACAACAGTCTGTATTCGACTACACAGTAAGTCAGTGGCAAAACAGCATGTCTGTATTCGAATAATACACATCAGACAGCAGCAGAAAAATAGCAAAATTCAGCATTTTTCAGCTTTTCAAAGGGTTTCGAAATCAATCAACACTTACCCACAACTCCAAACAATCAAACTTAGCAATTATAGCGCAATCACCACGACATCTTGAGTTACGAAACAATTTTGCAATCAATCACACTTACACGCAACTCCGAAACAAAACACTTAGCGATTATAACACAATTACCACGACATCTTAAGTTTCGAAATGGTTTTGCAATCAATCACGCTATCACACAATTCCCAAACATCCACACTTATCAATTATAACACAATCACCACAACAACTTTAGTTTCAAAATAGTTTTGCAACCAAACACACTATCACACAATTCCAAAACATAACACTTAGCAAATAAAACCTAATTACCATCACAACTTAAGTTCAAACACTCAATCATAAACTTGAATCAAACACGACTCGTGTGCCAAGCACCCTAATGCGATGCGTATATGCCAAAATGCATGGACTCGGAATTCAAAACCAAAACCCTCCTCGAAGGGTCGTAAATCATAATTGTATCGCCTATCGCAGGCCAAAGTACCAATTACCGAGGTGCCACCTATCATGGGTCTGCACGATTTACTAAAAAGCGTAAACCATAAACGTATTGCCTATCACGGGCCCGTATCGTATACCAAGGTGCCACCTATCACGGGTCTGCACGGTTTACTAAAAGAACGTAAATTGTAAATGTACCGCCTATCACAGGGCAAAGTACTCTTTACCAAGGTGCCACCTATCACGGGTCTGCACAATTAACAAAAAACTATAAATCGTAAATGTACCGCCTATCACGGGCCGAAGTACTATTTACCAAGGTGCCACCTATCACGGGTCTGCACAATTTACAAAAACGTAAATCATAAATGTACCGCCTATCACAGGCCAAAGTACTATTTATCAAGGTGCCGCCTATCACAGGCCAAAAACGTAAATCATAAATGTACCGCCTATCACGGGTCTGCACGATTTACAAAAAGCATGAAAATGCATGAGCGTATACTGACTCCATTCACAACAATCGTTAAGCAAATGCAGTTATTAAAAGATTCTCCATTTTTAACACTCATTTGACTTAAACGATTTTCACGCCAAACATTAAGCAAACAGACATATTAAGAGATTCCCCATTCTTAATATACTTTTGACTTAAAGGATTTCCACAACAAAACATTCAGTAAACAAGACATTAAGAGATTCCCCATTATTAATACTCATTAAACTGAAACAATTTTTCAAAAACAAACATTAAGTAAACAAGACATTAAGAGATTACCCATTCTTAATTCTCATTTAACTTAAACGATTTCAAAACAACATTAAGTAACCGAGACATTAAGAGATTCCCCATTCTTAACGACCAGTTAACATAAACGATTTTCAAAACAAACTTCAAGTAAATAAGACATTAAGAGATTCCCCATTCTTAATTCTCATTTAACTTAAATGACTTTCCAAAACACACATTAAGTAAACGAGACGTTAAGAGATTCCCCATTCTTAATACTCATTTAACTCTAATGGTTTTCAAATTCCACACCAAACAAACCCAAACATAAATTCCAAATCAATCAATGATTCACACCAAATCACATCAATCAACATACATCAAGTATGAACACGCCGAATACGACGACACAAATCAACACAATCCATCACTCAAACACAACAAGTTTCATATACCCAATATCATACATAAATGGGTTTAAAATTCATTTTCTATGAAACATTACTTTAACCCTAACCAAATTCTTTTCCACACAACCACATGTAAGTCTCTAAATGCAAACTAAAAGTTTGGAAGGAGCCCTTACCTTCACGTTCGCTTACGATACCGCGAGTAAATCCGGTAAAATCTTCATTCGCAACGTCGCGTCCGATGTTGGTCCACTAGCACCGTAGCACGGAGGTGAGCAACCTTCCCTTCTATCACTTCTTGAAAGGAGGCTTAGATCTAGATGAAACGGGGAGGTTTGTGTTTGAATCCCTAATACCGTTTTTCTTCGTTTTCGAAACAACGAGGAAGTGTGAAGCTGAGAAAACCTTGCTCTCTTACCCACTAATCCTTGGGTTTCTATTCTTGAAGCCAAAGAATGAAAAAGGAAGCAAAACCAACGAATGTAGAAAAAGGGAGATGGAGGTTTCTCGCGCGCAGAGGAAGAAGAAGGCGTATGTTTTCTTTCTTGTTTCCTTTTCTTTCCTTTTTCCTTTCTTTTTCATTTTCCTTTCTTTTTCCTTTCCTCCTATTTCCCTCCGACCATATATATATATATTACTATAATAATCCTAATAATAATAATAATAATAATATTATATATATGTATACAATAATTAAACCCATACCAAAAAAATATCTAAATATCTAGATATTTTAGATATTTATGAAAATGATCACTTCTCAAACCATTTTGATAAAAATATCTTCTCTCGTCACAACTCAATTGACAGATAAAATTTTCAGCAACCCGGGATATTTTTAACAAAATTATCTGGTATTAAATCCTTATTAACGCAAATAAATTATTTTCCGACCAATAATTTTAATCCAATTTCCAAAAATATATTTTTGGCATTTAACTCACTAAATACCAAAAACTGGGCTAACAGCCTAAGAAACTCTACACAAAATACCCTAAAATTGTATAATTTAGGATTTAAAATTAAGGGTCTTACATTGTGCTTACAACAAATTTGTTGTCTCTTACCGTTTTAATAACGATTCTCAATCTTCGCAATAGTTGCAGTATTATCTCAATGGATCAACACATCTGTCATAGGTTTTCTCATAAAGGAATATCAAGTAACAAGCATCTTAAATAACTCGCTTCTTTACTAGTAATAACTAGTGCTATCATTTCAAACTCCATAGTGGATTGAGCTAATATCGTTTGTTCTTCGATTTCCAAGATACATAATCACTAGCTATAGTAAAATATAGTCACTGGTTGCTTTGGAGTCATATGATAAAATGTTCCAATCAACATCACTGTATCTTTCAAGGAAGGAAGGAAATCTTAGATAATGTAATATGAGACTCATGGTCTTTTTTAGGTTTCTCATGACTTTTTCGTTAGCATGCAAATGCTCCATACTAGGTCTAATGGTAAACCTGCACAATATACTTGAGGCTACCAATGATGCCCACATATTCAATTTGTCTAACACATTCACCAATGTTCTTGAAAAGTTTCACACTTGGATCATATGGTGTGGAAGTAGGTTTAGAGTCAAAATATCTATATTTCTTTAGGATGTTTTCAACATAGTGAGTCTGATCCAAAAAATTCCGTTTTCTAACCTTGTAATCTTGATTCCTATGATTACATTCGCTTCTTTGAGATCTTTCATATCAAAGTTGTTACACAATAATGATTTTACAATATTTACAGCATAAGCGTTTGAAGCAAATATGAGTAGGTCGTCTACATAGAGACATATGATAGTACAAATGCTATTTTCATATTTGTCATAAATAAATTTGTCACTTTTGTTCACTTTAAACTCATTCAATATAATCAAGTTATCAAACAATTCATGTCATTGCTTAGTAGCTTGCTTAAGACCATACATAGATGTATCTAACTTATAGACCTTGCTTTCATGTCCATGAATCACAAAAACTTCAAGTTATACCATATAGATTTCTTTTTCCAAGTCACCATATAAAAAATCTGTTTGGACATCCATTTGGTGTACCACCATGTTCTGAATAACATCTAGTGAAATGAGTACCCTAATTGATGTAATTCGAGTGATTGGTGAGAAAATGTCGATGAAATTTATATTTTGTCTTTGTCTAAAACTTTTGGCTACAAGGCGTGCCTTGTACTTATCAACAGTTCCATCGAGTTTTAGTTTCTTTTTCAAAATCCATTTACAATCTATTGGTTTAAAACCAGAAAGAAAGTCTACTAAATGTCAAGTTGTGTTAGACTCTAGAGAATCTATTTCATCGTTTATAGCTTCTTGCCATAAATCTCCATCCAACGATGACAAAGCTTCTTTAAGATTTGCAAGATCATCTTCTAAAGTATAGGCCATGTAATCAGGTCCATAATCTTCAACAACTTTGATTATCTTATTTCTTCGAGTTATATTATGTTTGCTGCTTTTAGTGCTCTTTGTCATGGGAATGTGACTTGGTTCGCTGCCCCTACTATTTCTCGATTTGAAAGAGAATTTTATTTCATATAAGTCAACATCATTTGACTCTATGATCACTTTTGTGTTTAGGTAATAAGATCTATACGCTTTATTGTTTACTACATACCCAATGAATACATATTCATAGGCTCTACTGGCGAGTTTAATTTGTTTGGGATCGGGGATTCTAACATAAATCAAACAACCCCAAGCTCGAAAATAAGACAAGTTTGGTTGTCTTTTCTTCAATATCTCATAAGAAGATGTATTGTTTTTAGATTTAAGGACTCTATTCAAAACATAACAAATATTCAATGAAGTTTCCCCCACTAATGAGATGCAACACTAGTGGTAAGCATAATAACAACAACTAGTTCATAAAGAGTTCTATTCTTTCTTTCAACTTTACCATTCATTTCAAGAAAAATGGTGCAGACGTTTCATGTATAATTCCAAGCAATTTATAAAACTCATTAAACATACTAAAATCATACTCGGTACATCTTAATCTTTCTACTAAATTGATTTTCAATTTTAATTATAAAGATCTTAAATATATCAAGTGCTTCACTTTTATTGTTCATTAGATATGAAAAAATATAGTCAAAACAATCGTCAATAAAAGTGATGAAATAATATTTTCCATTTTTTGTTAACGTCCCAACAAGTTCCCATATATATTAAATCTAAAGACTCAGGTTCTGTGACTACATATTTATGTGAACTTTGTTATTTTAGCTTTACTATTAAAATCATATTTTTCAAAATTATTTAAAAATAACTTTGGAATTAAACTTATGTTACTTAAGCTTGAAATATTTGTTCGTATAACAGAGTCTAGCATGCCAAATATTAAAATCACATATGTAAACAGAAGGAGACATTCTTAATTTAATTTAAATGTGCATCAATGGTGAACCAATTGCCAACAAAATATCATATCTATATTTGGTTTATAAATTTGCATCTATTTCTTATTTAAAAGAAAATCATAAACAATAAAATAAAATAAAATTCTTTAGAGACTCTGTAGAGAATATTTTTTTCTTTTTATTTTTTATGCTTGAGAGAATTTTTTAAATCCTTCTAAGTAGGGGCAGTTTGTCAATAATAGACTCTGATTCCACCTCACACTATTTCTTCCACGTATGTAAATATTTCCCACATCAGCCAAAAAGCTGACGTGTACATCTTCATAGACAAGTTTCCGGTTTATAGTTTTTCATAAATTCTATACAACATCCACTATCTTATCTCCTATTTAAATATTATTTCATAACTTCTAATCAAAATTTTCTAAATTAATTCCACATTATTATTTCATAACGTCTGTCCATCATCTTTCACATTAATTCCACATTATTTTAAAAAATCAATATGAAGTTTTATATCTCAATTGTCAAATGATTATTAATATAGTAGTTATATGAATAATTCTCAAGTCATATTGTATAGAAGTTTCAAACTCAAAATATTGAAATTTAGATTTTTCATTTCTTATTATATATTATTATTTAGTATCTAATATTATGTATAACTATTAATGTGTCATCAGTTACAAATTAAAGTACAATCCATATATAATTTTCAACATACAAAACTAAAATAGAGTAATCAACCATTTTGGTCTGTTTTAATTGATCTCATCTACGACATGAAAATATATTGACTACTCAAAAGACAAATAAAATTGTCCATATTCAACTTTATATGAGTGTTATTATTGTGTCTTCGAGAGAAAACTATTTACCATTTATAGATAAAAGAATAATGCTTAATATTTAGATTAAAAATTATTTATTGTTTTTTTACGGAGATGTTTCATGTTGGTAATTTCTTTAAAAATACTACCAATTTGAAGTTTCTACATTTGTGTTACTTTTACTCAACTGTGTACATATAAGTTGTTTGTGAAAATTCTAAAGTCATATTGTATAGAAGTTTCGTACTCAAAATATTGGAATTTAGATTTGTCATTTCTTTGACAGGAATAGAATGAAATGAATACCAAATGATAAAATTATTTATACATTTTTCTAAAATTATTTTGAAAATAAATTTAGATTTGACAATAAAAAAGAGCATGACTAATTTCATTTTGTGGTAGATAATTATATATATTAATACTTATTAAAATACTTTTAATATTTTAACACTAAATATAATTTATGCATTTTTTTTGTACAATGATAATTACTATGGATTTTTAATACTAAATATATGAATTAGTTGCAATTACGTTCTACAAAATATTTTACATATTCTCAAATGTGCGTTTGTCAACTCATATATAATAATAATTTAAATAAACTAAATTGAAAAAATACTCTACAAATAAAATGAATAAATTATATTATTTTTGAAATATAAAATTTTTATTCATAATACTGTTAATATGTTAAAGTTTATATATATTATATTATTTTTAAAATTTAAAAATCTTATTTACAATACTACTAATATGTTAAAGTGAAACTGCAGAATTTAAATTGCAGAATTATTTTGAACACAAATAGTTAACTTATGCAGAAAATTTAAATTGCAGAATTTTTTAACACAAATTTAAATTGCAGAATTGTTTTACTAATTGGTTTCTATGCCTAACTTATGTTTGGCACAAATTGTTTTGAATAAAAACTGAAACTGCATAATTTAAAGTGCAGAATTTAAATTGCAGAATTGTTTTAAACACAAATTGTTAACTTATGCAGAAAATTTAAATTGCAGAATTTTTGAACACAAATTTAAATTGCATAATTGTTTTACTAATTGGTTTCTATGCCTAACTTATGTTTGGCACAAATTATTTTGAATAAAAACTGAAACTGCAGAATTTAAAGTGCAGAATTTAATTTGCAGAATTGTTTTGAACACAAATTGTTAACTTTTGCAGAAAATTTAAATTGCAGAATTTTTGAACACAAATTTAAATTGCAGAATTGTTTTACTAATTGGTTTCTATGCCTAACTTATGTTTGGCACAAATTGTTTTGAATAAAAACTAAAACTGCAGAATTTAAAGTGCAAAATTGTTTTGAACACAAATTGTTAACTTATGCAGAAAATTTAAATTGCAGAATTTTTGAACACAAATTTAAATTGCAGAATTGTTTTACTAATTGGTTTCTATGCCTAACTTATGTTTGGCACAAATTGTTTTGAATGAAAACTGAAACTGCAGAATTTAAAGAGCAGAATTGTTTTGAACACAAATTGTTAACTTATGCAGAAAAAATAAATAACTCACAAGATCTGGAAAATGTGACCCTATTGCAACAAGTAGGCTGATTGTTGCTCGTTGCCAATCAGAATTGAGTTCCTGCATAAGACATTCAGTGTGAGACACATAAATCGTGAGCAGCAACATGTGAAATCTGTTTAAGCCAATAACTGGAATATCCTAAGATAACTAGGACTTTAATTGGAATATTGGTATCGTTCCCGTACAAGAAAGAAACCAATAAACCATATTTAGTTTTAATCCTTTTTCATATTTTTCTTTCATATTTAGTTGGCATGCTTATGCACACTGCCCAACACTTTGTTGACAATCCACAACATTCCAATAGATGAAAAGGTTAAGAGCCAAAAAGTTTTTACCTACAACCTGTACACTGTTTTATCTTAAGAATTGCGGCTACGATGTGGACAATCCAAGCAAGTTTGTCTTCAATCACAGCGAGGTCGTTGTTATCACTAACCTGTAATCTTGCCCTTTCCTATTCCAGTCATTTGAAAACAGTAAGTATCAATTACTAACTCATGTTTCCCATCAGATCAGTACAAAAAATAGAAGGGTAGCAATCAGTGAAAGTTATAACCACACTGTGTACATTTGCAGACAAATCAATCTGGAACTAAACGGTTAAATGGAACGAAATGATTACCTTTGCAAGAGTTGATTTTATTTCCAAGATGATAAATCACCTTCTTTTATAGAGTAGATTTCGTTTGTCTTCGATTTTGTTTCCTTCAGAAGTTTTAGGGTTGACAGAGGTTGAGAGATTTGGGGGTTTTCAAAAATTTTAGGGTTGAGGACGGATGTGCGCGGTGCTAGGAAAGGAATACACGCGGGAGTGACAAATGAAATTACAAAATCTGGAAAACGAAACACAAGAGAGGTTTATTTCCCTAAACGACGACAGTTGATAAAAAGCGCCCCATGAACCGTCGCAAACTGGTGGTGAGGGTGAAAATTGCGTGCTTTATATGGTGGTATGGTGGCGGTGGTTGACGAAAACCGCCCCAGAAACCGTCGCAATGTGGGGTTAAGGGCGGTTATTTCAGAACCGTCGCAGGCCAAGTGTCGCAAACTTCAAAAATTCTTGTAGTGTGGGTTATATTCTAATATGTATTAAGATAAAAATAAATAATATTAATTACCCTAGCTAATTCTATATTAAAACTTTAAAGAAAATCTAATAAAGCAATAATTAGACTGTTGAGTATGCATAAATGCAAAACAAAATGAAAGCAAATCCAATAAAATAAAAACATATGACAAAATATAATTGTACCAATAATTGGACTATTGATTATGCATAAATATAAAAGTTCATGTGCTGCAAAAATTTTAGGTTGAGATTGTCGCGTCCGGTTTGTCCGCGAAAAAGGAGTCGCCATCAATTTTATTTTTATTAAAGGAAAAATTGAATAAAACCTAAAATAATATTTTTGAACCAAAAATTTAGATTCGGGAGTCGATTATGAGTAGGAAAGTATTATCACCCTACAACGTCCGTTAAAACGGTTACCCTATAATTAATTATATACAAACTATTTATTTATTTATTTATTTTTATTATTTTTACCCCAAAAAGAATAATAAAAAAATTAAATTATTTACATTAATGAAATAAGAAAAAATATTTTCTTTTATTAATTTGGTTTGACAAGGGGAATACCTTGCTTCTACGTATCCCCAGGTGCAATAGGGAAATCAAAACACACGTAGTACTTGGGTATAAAATATTTATGTGTTGACCAATTTTATTATTAATTTTACTTTATATATACATATCAAAATAAATTAACAATATAATAGTGATAATCATAGTAATAATGATAATAATAATAATAATAATAATAATAATAATAATAATAATAATAATAGTAATAAGAATAAGAATGGTGTGTTATATATTGATTCATTTCTTCGGTTTATTTTCTATTCAATTGATCACCATTATACTGATTTTTATGACCATCAGTCCATTTCTTTTATTTTTTTTTTCCATTTATTATGATCATCATTACATCGATTTTTATGACCATCAATTCATTTCTTTTCGGTTTCCTTTATTTTTATTAATTATTATTACTATTATTATTATTTCCTTTTTTTAATAAAAAGTAAAAAATAAATAAAACTCTGACAAAATTAGGTGTCAACAGAGATTATGATATTTTAGTCTAAAATATGAGAGATTTTATCTGAAAGAGTATATAAATAGATTACAAATAATAATTTAAATGGTATATTGACTTTGTTTATTTTCTAAATTAGAAAACATGATACACGACATGTTTATATTATAATAGTAAAGTGATATACAAATTATTGAGTCTCCTATGGATATTGATGGTCCAGACTCTATAGGGTGGTACGGTATCAATACCCATCATTTCATTGTTCATGGAGGAGAATTGGTCTCGCTTGTGGAACTGAAAGGGAGTGCATAGTAACCTATGGATTGTAACCTATGAACGCCTCCTCACAAACTATCGATGAAGCCGATGCTGTATAAAGTGTCTCTTCCATGTGTATGGACTCTATGGGAATGCACTACTAGAATTTTCGCCTATAGTGATCGATTTAGAGACTGAGTACTAATATAATAAAAACAAATTCAAAACTCATAAAACTAACTTCCTTGAAAAAGAGCTAGTTACTGAAAAAGTTAAAATAAACAAGTGCAAGACTACTACTTCACATAGCAAGTAACTGTTAGTGTGACATGCTTATATTTTCTATATATCTTGTCAAATTGATGATATAAATGACCAATTAGTTTTTCAGTATACAAAGCATAAAATTTCCAAGTGGGATATTTTTCTACTCAAAACACACATGAACTAACATTTAACAATTAGTTTATGCCTTGCCAGTTTGTATCTTATTTTCTGACTCCAAAAATTTGCCCCAGAAAGGGTGTTTCTGCCAAACCATATTCATTTCCTCAAGTGGGATACCCTTTGTTTCTGGCAAAAACTTGTAGATGACTATGGTCATTATGACCACAAAGCAACCAAAGAAAATGAATAAACCAAACTTGAAGTGACAAAGCATTGATGTGAAGAATAGAGCTATGAAGAAAGTGCTGATCATATTCACAGAAACTGTGATACTCTGAGCGGCAGATCGAATTTCAAGAGGAAAAATTTCGCTCGGTATTAACCATCCCAGAGGACCCCAAGACCAAGCGTAACCCGAAACATATACACATATCACACCTACAATAACAATTGCATACCATTTAGGAAGTGTTCCTGGGTTCCCACTTGTGCCAAATGTGACAGCAATAGCAATTGCCATGATAATCTGTTGAGAAAACACACATAAAAGTGAGTAACCTGAATTAAAAACAAACAAAAACAGTGAAGCGAAAAGCGGTGAAAATGTGAAGAACAAATGTACCTGACAAATCAACATTTGCACACCACCCTCAAGGAAAAGAGCGCGTCTTCCAAATTTATCTACGACAAAGATTGAAATCAAGGTGGAAATGGGCTTAAAACTTCCGATGATCGCTGCAGACATGAGAGAAGCTTGGCTTCCAAAGCCAATTGTTCTGAACAAAATAGGAGCATAGAATGTGATCACATTCAAGCCAGTGAATTGCTGAAAGAAAGGAATCAACACTGCGAAAACAAGCTGTGGCCTATATTTTCTCTCCAACAAGGTTTTCCAAGAGTGTGTCACTTTAGCCGAGGCCTCACTAGCCGCAACAATATCTCTAAACTCTGCATCAACATCATCTGTACCACGAATTTTCACGAGCTCCTTTCTTGCATCTTCATGACGACCACGTGCGACCAGTGAGTTTGGCGAATCAGGAAGACAAAATGATCCTACAACAAAAATCAATGCAGGTACCGCACCAAGCCCCAAGCTTAATCGCCATCCCTCACCATTAAGTATCTTGGCAAAATAGTAGTTGAAAAGATTGGCTGAAAAAATGCCTAAAGTAATTGACAATTGGAAACACATGTTTAGTGCTCCTCTGTATTTATATGGTGCCATTTCTGAGACATAGATTGGAACTGACTGCAAATGTACAGAAAAAAGTATCAATTGGTTAGCATAAGATTATAAATTTACAATCATAGCATGACACAATCATTCCATCTATCTATCTATCTATCTATCAATCTAAAGAAAATGTACCTGATTAGCACATCCAATGCCAAAACCAAGCAACAACCTTCCAACAATAAGCATCCAAATGTCCATGGCTAATCCATTGAGTAATGCACCTGAAACAAAGAACAATCCACCCATAATCATAGTTGCACGCCTACCAAGCATTCTTGTTATGTTGGATGCACCAAGACCAGCAACAAGAGCACTTAGATAAAGAGAAGATGTAAACAGTGTCAATATCTGACTGTTGAATTTGCAGTATTGGTTTGAAGAAGGTTTCACATTTGACTCCTTTTCATAAACAGATGGAAAGAAACGTTTCAAGAAGGAATCCATTGAAGTAACACCACCTAAAAAATTCAACAAAGGAAAAGCCGTATGACACAAATTTCATCAATCATAACATATGCATCAAAACACACAAAAAGCTATTGTTTCCAAGATTAAAACAAAACCAGAATTAAGAGAAATTAACAACAAAACCCAGATATCAAAACCCCATTTTCAAATTAAAACAAGGGCTTTTTAATTCAAAAACACATTATCATGAAACCAATAATTATTAGCAAAAAATGTAAAATTTGTAAAAGAAAAAAAATGATGGAAATTAATTACCCGATACACCATGGTCATAACCAAAGATTAATCCACCACTTGCTGCCATGATGCAAGTGATAACCACCCTAAAGGTGAGTTTTCCCGGATACTTTGTTGGAACATCCATGATTGCTTGCTTAGTCATTATTGCCTTTAACTCTATAAGATTTATAGATATATTTATACTTTTATATATAACATATATATATATATATATATATATAAAGAAGTGAAGACTAGCTAAGCATTACAGCGAAAAGATGAAACCTTGATTCAATGACACTATTTATAGTAGTTCATGTATCTGTCTTTTTTATCTACCCACTGGTTTTAACAAAAGTGTTGGAATAGATTAAACTATTTTGTATATTCTTTGTTTTTTTATATAACATTGTTGTATTTTCTTATTTTATTGTTTTAATTTGTTGGCTGACAACTTTTTATTTTTTGTTGAGACGGACTGGATTACATTTTAAATTTTATTTTGTTTGTTTTCTTTCCTTTCTGTTCGAATGTTGTTACAAGAAGTTTTACATTTTTCATTTTTAGAAATGGTTAGAAGAATATTGACACTTCTTTCTATTTATTTTCTGAATATCAAATTATTATAAAATATCTATAGATCTTTATTGATGTAGGCTTTATGTGATAAATTTAAAGTACGTCTAAATCTATCTCTATGGATCTTAATGTTAATGACACAAGATATTTCATTCATATTTTTCATATCAAAATTTTAAAGAAAAAATATTTCACCTATAGATAAATTATGAAAATAATTTGATATTTTATTTTATTTAATCACACAAATATAATGAAAATTCGTGTGAATAAATTCACTATACCACTTACAATTAATTACAATATTACTTCTAGTTTTTTTACATGATCTAAAAACTTTAAAATGAATTTTATTAATTAAGGGTGTTGTGGCTAATCCAAGAATAATCAAAACTATTAAAGAATACATCAAAATCAAATTATATGAGAATTTAATTTATCTTTAGACTATGATTAAAGTGGACAATTTTGTTGGCCTTTTTTTTTTCTACCATAAAAAAAGGGGGCAATTGTCAATCTATTTAAGGGTTTTCCATTTTAGACATGGGTTCCGAGTTTTGGTATTAGGAGGAGCAATTGCACATGTTTTGGAGTGTCTAGGAATTGAAGATTTCAACATTGCAGACAAGAATTGAGATGCATTTCATGTAATTTTATTTTCTTCATTGTTTCTATATATTTAATCATAAATTAAATTTTCTTTGAGACTATGTAGTTTTGAATCTTATATATTATTTATGCAATTAAAGTGGTTGTTTTTAATCATCCATTTTTATTCTTAATATTTTTCATAGGTTTAATTAACAAATTGGATTAACATTATATTCACTATCGGAAAATAGGTAGTAATAATTAAACTTAGAATTAATGTTCATGTTTTAATATTTTATATAGGAATATAGATTATTAGCATATGTCTCAGCAAACTTTCATGCTTTGAGTAACAAGTTAGATCCCTTAAAAAATTAGAGTTCATTATTATAAAAAATAATTTTGGGTCAGAGAATTGATCTTAATCTAATATGCTAATTTGACATAACTATAATAACTTAATGCTAAAATAGTGGATTTAATAAATACATAGTGAAAATGGGGTGACTCAAAATCCTAATATTTTTTCCCATAATCTTTATCTCGTTAATTTTCATTCGTTTGCAATCAAACAACCAATTATAAACCCTTTAATCACCTAAGTGTAATTCACATTGATGCAATTTAAATCAATTACAATGCATGTGGATACAAACTTTTTTATTAACTCGTGAAATTTATGGTACAATTTGAAATTATTAATCAAGTTTTTTGTAACACCCCGATTTTTAACAGCGAGAGTGTATTTTTTTTTCAAAACAAATTCATAAAACAAAGGAATAAATAGGGAAATACCTTTGGGTAAATATTTAAGTCATAACACAACTTACAAGCAGCGGAATAGTTTTTGAAATACGAATCCAAAGTATTTACACATCAAAAAGTGGTACATGGAACCCATCGAAAATAAAAGGTCATGCTGACAATATTGGTATAGGTACAGTCTTCCAAATTAAAATAAACACATCCCAAAAGAAAGACATCTTGTCCCTATACGTCAACCTAATCTGATCATTCTACAAAAACTATACATCCCGAGTGATCTTCACGCGCCCCGCAAGATCCTCCTAACATAGCTCCAGTCAGGTGTTCCCAACTACATTCACATCCACAGGGTACGAACCGGTAGGATTGTCCTGACTCTCATCTGAGGGCAAAGCCCAGATTTCCATAATAGTTGTAAAGGGTCACCAATCGAAATTAACAATTAACACATAACATTTAAGTTTTTAAATGCACAAAATAACCTTTCAACTTAGCATGCACCTTAAAAGGGTTTTCCATATGTTAAACGTTCATATAATATTTGCCAAGTAAAAATGAAATCAAAATAAGGTTTTAATCAATCAAGTAATGAATCAACTGACCAATCAATTGATGAACCAATTGGGCAATCGATTGTCTGACTCAAAATAAAATTTTTTACTAAACAAATCGATTGGAAAATCGATTTCTTAAAGGTTTTTAGTGAAACTTGTATTCTGGGTTTAAATCAATCGATTGGACAATCGATTGGGGAATCGATATCTTAAATGTTTTTAGTGAAACTTGTATTTTGGGTTTAAATCAATCAATTGGACAATCAATTCGAAAATCAATTGGGAAATCGATTGGGAAATCTATTTCTTAAATGGTTTTATCAGACCTGTGTCTTGTGATTAAAGAAATCAATTGAAATAAACAGTTGAGCCACTATAACAAGCCAAATCGATTAGTTCAGTGTATTTTCAAGATTCAAGAAACACAAGAAATGTGATAATCGATTAGACCGTCGATTAAGCTGATATTACATTTTAACAACATCGATTGGGAAATCGATTGTTCTGAAGTTTTTTCTAAAACTACATAAACTGAATCCATCACAATTACACATAATTCCAAAACATAACACTTAGCAATTATAACACAATTACTACGATGACTTAAGTTTCGAAATAGTTTTGCAATCAATCACACTTACACACAATTCCAAAACATCCACACTTGAACCCTAACAAAATTCTTTTCCACACAACCACAGATAAGTCCCTAAATGCAAACTAAAAGTTTGGAAGGAGCCCTTACCTTAACGTTAGCTTTAACGAGCGATTACAGTACCGCGAGTAAATCCGGTAAAATCTCCGCTCGCGACGTCGCTTCCAAAGTTAGTTCACTAGCACCGTAGCATGGATGTGAGCAACTTTCCCTCCTATCACTTCTTGAAACAAATATTAGATCTAGTAGAAAAGTGAAGGTTTGTGTTTGACGGTTTTGAAATCACTAACACCGTTTTCGAATCCGAGAAGAAGAACGAGGAAGGAGAGAAGAAGTCGAGTAGCAGGGGAATGTTTTCCTTTCACTCACACTTGTTTTTCTTGAAGCCAAAGAAGGAAGAAGAAAGTGGAAGGAAGGAGGAAGAAGAAGAAGGGCTCGCGAGATTGGAAGGAAACGTGTTTCTGTTTCCTCTGTTTTGTTCCTTTCCTTTTCTAGCTTATATATATATATATATATATGTATATATATATATATATATATATTACTTACTACAATAATATATGTATATATATATATGTATATTACTTATAATATATATTCATATATTTGTATACATATATATTATAATTTAAACTAAACCAATAAATATCTAACAACTCTCACATCCATCACTTCACTCACATCTCAAACTATTTTGATAAAAATATCTACTCTTGTCGCAACTCAATTGACATATACAATTTTTAGCAACTCGAGATATTTTTAACAAAACTCCCCAGAATTAAATTCTTCGTAAAAGATTCACTGCAGTTAATTTAATTTACTTATCGACTAGTAATTTTAATCGGCATCAAAATATCTTTTTGGTCATTTAAACTCCCAAAATATTAATAACTTTGGCTAAAAAGTCTTCGAGTTCAATACCAAAATACACTAAAATACATAAAGTATAATTTAAAATTATGGGTCTTACATTTTTGGTGTCCTTGTCGCAAATTCTTGATTAATATTCAACAAGGCAAACTAGTCATACTTAGGTTATATTTTAAATTAGTAGGTTCTTCAATTTCTAAAATATAAAAAGATAACCCATTGATTTCTTTTATTTTTATTGATATAGTTCTCTACAGCTAAAAGTTTTCTGAGTTGTGCGTGCAGGGTGAAACTTTAGAGAAATTGCTTTACGTTCCTCAAATCGAAAAACTGTGAAGCTAAGAAGGAAAAAAGTGAGAGATCCTAAGCAAGCAGAAATAAACTATATGAATCCACCACTGCCATCGCCACCTCAGTGTGTTATTATAGATTTCGGTAGAATACAATATAGGGGAAGATGACACATGGATTTCATGACGCGAGCATAATTCCATATGAAGTTAATTCGTTAATGCTAAGTGCCCTCAAGAATGAATAATTTTTGTGAGCTTAAATTGAAAACCTAAATCAACATTTAAAATATTTCTTAGAGATTTGTGGAAAAACAAACCCTCTCAACGCATTTGAAGATGCCAAATAGTTTGGGACTTGACATCTTCAAACAGTTAAAAATTTGATTTCATCCATTCCATCAGGAATAATGAACACATGGAATGAATTGGAGGAAATAATTTATTCATAAAATGGCTGAGATCACATGAGTTGAACAAAACAATGCTAAAAAATCTGTATGATGCACATGAGAGGTATAAATTGTTGGTAAAGTGATGTATAGGGCATGGACTCAATGAATTCACAAAAATGCAGCAGCCATTATATCATACTTTGAGATCAATAACAAGAATGACGTCAGATGCCTCAGTTGAGATCTTTAGGTACACCAACAATTGGTGAACCTACCAGTTGATCGAACAAATGGAATCAAATGAATTTCGAGTACAACATGATAAATGGACTTCAAGAAATTATTTTCTTGAGGTCGACACCATATTCTATATGTTAGCCACACAAAAAATTATGTTTTCATAAATAGACAAGCTAGCAAAGAAGATAGAGGTAGTTCCCAATGGAGGTTATAAAATCATTGAAACTCTTGCCCAATAAATTATGAGGTGTAATTATTGTGGTGGAAGTTACGCATATGGTGAATTTAGTCTAAAAGAGAGATAAGAGGTAAATTACATAGGTATCCATCAAAGACAAGGTGGTAATCCATATTCGAACACCAACAATTTTGGGTGGAGGTATCATCATAATTTCTCTTGGAAGAATTATGGATTAGGATCATATCAACAAGCTCAACAACCAAATAAGGTGCCTTCTTTGGAAGAAACTTTTAATCAATTTATGCCAGTAGAAAATAATTCTTTGGAAAATTAAGAAGAGGATAACAAAAGTCATGCCACTTCAAAGAAGAATCTTGAAGTTCAAGTGGGACAATTGTTTAAACAAATTTTTTAGAAAGCTAGAAGTAGGGTTCCAAAGATAATATATATATATATAATAATTTATACTGGATTTTTTGTAAAAATATTCATCAGATAAATGGAAATTGTTTTCAAAATAAATAGAAACTTTTACATCACATCTCTCAAGGTATACATGAAACACTTTAAACATTATTTTTCAAATAAACAATGTGCTCTCAAAAAACATGATGTTGCTATAACTTCATAGAAATTGCTTTATGTTCCTAAAATCGAAAAACTGTAAAGCTAAGCATAAAGAACTGAGAGATGTCAAGCAAATAGAAGTAAAATATATGACTCCACCACCGCCATCGCCATCTCGGTGTGTCATTGTAGATTTCTGTAGAATACAAAATAGGGGCATATGACACATGGATTTCATGACATGAGCGTAGTTCCGTATGAAGTTAATTTATCAATACTAACTGCCCTCAAGAATGAACAATTTTTGTGAGCTTAAATTGAAAACCCAAATCAACATTTAAAAAATTTCTTATAGATTTGTGGAACAACAAACCCTCTCGATGTATTTGAAGATGCCATTATTACTATCATAATATACATGAAAAGCTATGACATCTTGTTTCTTTGAGTTTCGAAAAACTGTTTAAAAATCACAATTTAAGCCACCAAAGGTATTACTAGGTTGATTCGCATACTAGGTCGCTCTCGTTAAGACATTTCGTGGTATTGTCCAAATTGTACAAGACATACATACTATCAACCACGAAGTCCCCAAGTTACTACATCCCAGATTCACGAAGTTCTACTACACGGTAGAACATCGTTCTAGAATTACACTCTAAATATGGCGGTTAAACTCACCCTCAATATTATGATTAAAGTCACTCACAATATGATACTATGACCACTTATAAATCAAAAGAACCACAAAAGAAAAAACCGATCTAGAAAACTATGGCACACAAACCACTACAAAAGACTACGACACAAAAACCACTCATAATGGTATTAGAACCACTCAAAATCGACAACACTACGACATAAAACCACTCTAAAATGATAGTGGTATTAGGTCCAATAAAAATCAACAGAACAAAGACATGACAACCGCTATAGAAACCAATGGGACTACGACACAAAACTGCTCTAAAAATAGAAGGGACTACAAAATAACATCCACTCTAAAATACAAAGAGACTAGTACATAACAACCGCTCTAAAATACAAAGAGACTACTACATAACAACCACTCTAAAAAATGAAGAAACAACGATACAAAACCACTAAAAAATATAGAAGGGGCAGAAAGAAAGGGGAGAAGTGATTCGAAAATAAGTTGATCAAAATAGAAAGTGGGGGAAAGAGAAAGTTGGAAAATGCATCCAACTTTTGTGTACTTTTCACAAGAGTTTGAAATTCATATATAGTGACGGAAGCAAACACACATATGTTTTCTATCCAATGTAGGACTTTAGTATTTATAATGTTGAAAGCTACTCAAAATATAAAAGTTTTCCGATGTGAGACTTCCAAAAAAAAAATTGAATTCACACATTAACATACTCTATTATCCAACAATCATCACTACAAGAAGTTTTGAAGTTTGCGACACTTGGCCTGCGACGGTTCTAAAATAACCGCCCTCACCACCATATTGCGACGGTTTCTGGGGCGGTTTTTGTGAACCGCCGCCACCATACCACCATATAAAGAACGCGATTTTCACGTTCACCACCAGTTTGCGACGGTTCCTAGAGCGGTTTTAATCAACCGTCGTCATTCAGGGCAATAAACCTCTCTTGTGTTTCGTTTTCCAGATTTTGTAATTTCATTTGTCACTCCCGCGTGTATTCGTTTCTTAGCACCGCGCACATCCGTCCTCAACCCTAAAATTTTTGAAAACCCCCAAATCTCTCAACCTCTGTCAACCCTAAAACTTCTGAAGGAAACAAAATCGAAGAGAAACGAAATCGAAGACAAATGAAATCTACTATGTAAAAGAAGGTGATTTATCATCTTGGAAACAAAATCAACTCTTGCAAAGGTAATCGTTTCGTTCCATTTAACCGTTTAGTTCCAGATTAATTTGTCTGCAAATATACACGGTGTGGCTATAACTTTCACTGATTGCTACCCATCTATCTTTTTGTACTGATCTGATGGGAAATATGAGTTAGTAATTGTTACTTACTGTTTTCAAATGACTCGAATAGGAAAGGGCAAGATTACAGGTTAGTGATAACAACAACCTCGCTGTGATTGAAGACAAACTTGCTTGGATTGTCCACATCGTAGCCGCAATTCTTAAGATAAAACAATGTACGGGTTGTAGGTAAAAACTTTTTGGCTCTTAACCTTTTCATCTATTGGAATGTTGTGGATTGTCAACAAAGTGCTGGGTAGTGTGCATAAGCATGCCAACTAAATATGAAAGACAAATATGAAAAAGGATTAAAACTAAATATGGTTTATTGGTTTCTTTCTGGTACGGGAATGGTACCAATATTCCAATTAAAGTCCTAGTTATCTTAGGATATTCCAGTTATTGGCTTAAACAGATTTCGCATATTGCTGCTCACGGTTTATGTGTTTCACACTGAATGGCTTCTGCAGGAACTCAATTCTGATTGGCAACGAGCAGCAATCAGCATACTTGTTGCAATAGGGTCACATTTACCAGATCTTGTGAGTTATTTATGTTTTCTTTGAACTATTAAAGATGATTTAATAAGTATTCCATATTATTAATATTACATTTTTTTAGGTCATTAGAGAAAGGAAAATAAGGTTACAGGTCTAGAAGGAGACAACTTAGACAAGGAGGAAAAAAAAATTAACAAAATGCAACCCTACAGTCTTTGTGATTACCAGTTAGATAAATCTAATTATAATATCATTTTCAAACTCCATAATTCATTTTATTTCTTGATACTCGTAATGCTCTCTGTTGGCAATCAATTCTGAACCATTATAAGAATCATAACATTGTATGCTTATAATAATTGCAATCAACTATTTTGTTGTTGTTGTGTTTATGAGCTTCTTAGTTAATTCTAACTCTATTTTGTGAATCCTTTTTCATATTTGTCTTTCTTATGTGTTAAAATAATTTCTTCCTACTCTATATAGTATTAAAACTAAATATGGTCAATGGATTAGAGTAAACTCCTTACAGAAATGGAAACTAAAAGGATAATAGCAAGAGAAAATCCCTTTCTGAGGAAGAAGAATCAACTTCTCCACTCAGCCTAGCCCAATATTCTCTTCACTAATTTCTTGATATGTTTTCTATTACTTGTCCCCGCTTCAATGAATTCTATCATTAGACGCTTTAGATAATAGTGCCCCATTTTTTATGGATCTCAAATGAACAATAATTCCACCCATGCTACTGAACTGATATATTTGACCTTATCCCTTGTTTAGATTGTAATGTAAATAATTTATTTATTTACCTTAAGAAATTGAACACAGCGTTACATGTCAAAATCAAGTTGTTTGCTCACTGCATCTACAAGGCTAGTAACTTGTTTGTAGTTTCAACTTAGGGAATAAAGTGATATAGTAAAGATTTGAAATAGTCAGAATGATTTCTATATAAAATTTCAAACTGCCTTGTTTTGCATATTGTTATCAAAATTCAGCAGGGACAATTTTTTTATTCCTTTTTTTGTACTAAAGATGTTTGAGTGCTATGTTCTATACTTTGAGTGCTAAATTCTGCACTTTCAATTCTAACATTTCTTTGCATTTAATGGATAAACTGAAGTAAATAACATATGTTAATGATCCTTGATACATTAGGCTCTAAGACGCTTGCAAGGAAGAGGGATGAGTTGATAGGATTTTTTCAATCTACTATTGATTGCATACTTAATTGAACATGTACATATTACATGTGTATACTTGTAGGAACTGAGAGATGGTCGAAAATACAGTAGGGGTGAAATGTATTCAATTTGTCATAAAAAGTCTGATGGATCATTTGTCAACGACGAAGCCAAGGAAAAATATGTAAGTGTAAACAATAGAAGTGTTATGTAATTTAACTATTTGTTATCAACCACCTTATAAATCAAAGATGCAACTGTTAGTTTTGGTAATAGTGAGTTGCAAAGCTATAAAATTACTTATTTGTTTGGTAATAGTGAGTTGCAAAGTTAGATATTTCTGTTACAGAGACGAATTTAGTTTGCTTTATCTGTTTGCGCAGGAACAATTGCAAGCAGAAATTGGGAAGACTCCTTCTCCAAATAAAGCATTTGTTAATGTGTTTGGAAAAGAACATCCTGGATATGTTCGTTGTATGGGACTTGGAATAACACCGTCACAAATTACTACATTTACTTCTCACTCTGTAAGATCAATGTCTTCCTCTGAAGCTAATGAAAAGATGGAGAAAATGCAAGCTGAAATTGATAGGATTAAGAAAAGGGATTCTGAAGTTGATATGTTGAAGGAGCAAATTGCTTTCTTGATGCAAATGCAACATCTATAGACAAACAGGTAAAATTGTTTTCATAGCAAACATATTTAAAAATCTTGTGAGAACTGTTTGTCTTTGATTAAAAATATCAATTGTGTAAAGATTTCTTATAGCTATAAAGTTAATTAGTTTTGACAATATTTATCAATATTCATTGTGGTTAATATATACTTTTTTTTCTTCAGGAAATGGACATAGAATCGCCAATAGATGGTAGATGTTCATCTGAGTCCAGCCACCAACCTGATGATCGTGGAACAACATCATTAGGGACTAATTAGATATTTGGATGAACTTCTAAGTTTGATGGAGTTGTTTTGTATTGTTAGCTATTCCACTAATGTTTTGAATATTTAAACTACTTTATTTATTGTTTTAGTTAACTTCAATGTATGAATTGATGTTATTTCTTTTGAAAAAATTATATAAATTGGATTTAGGTACAATAGTTATTAATTATGTATTTAAATTATGTTGATGGTATTTTTGAATATTTTTTATTTTAATTGATTAAAAATAGGAAAAAATTTGTATCATATTTTTTTATTTTAAATTATTAAGTTTGCGACCGTTCAAACTGCCTCAAAATAAATATAGCGACGGTTGATGACTATCGTAATTGTGCAGAAATAAATAAATTTGAGTTTGTTTTAGCGATGGTTCTAACTGTCGCAAAATGTATTTAGAGGCGGTTGGGAACCGTCGCAAACTTTGGCGACGGTTGGAACGACGGTTTTGTGAACCGTCGCAAACTGGCCTCGCGACGCACAAATCTGCGACGGTTGCAGAATCATCGCAAACATCAAAATGCAGCGGTTACAACCGCCGCAAACCCTTTTTTTAACAGCCGCAAAACGTTGTTTTTCTTGTAGTGCATCCACTTGAATTTAAAAAGTGTTTCTGAAATAGCGTTAAACGCTTGTATAAGATCTTGCATAAACAAAGGTGTCTCTTTACTTGAACCTTTGCATAGTAATTCAGATTCAGATTCAACAAGAGTGACTCATAGTCTTGAACTTTATCTTTGACATCAAACCCACATATAACCTTTTTTCATTAAAATTCCATAGGAAGCGCCCCTACTGCCACATTCACATAGGTGAGTCTATCAAGAGTACTCCCGTAGCTAGGTACTCCACTCCATATAGAGTATAGATCTCATTAAGAGTTTCTATTACCTCATCCAATCATCACTTTAGGAATCCTGCTTCTCTGATTAATAGTAGCATGTTCATCTCATATCACTTCATGACTTGTTATTATCCATTGAACCTAATTATTGGGATCTCCAGTCTTTTAGGTCAGGTTACTATCATAAGTGACTCTATATGCAATTGTCCCATGCTTTTAGATGTATTTATTACTTTCTCTCTAGCTAACCCTTTCATCAAAGGATCTTTTCAATTTTTATTAGTGCATACATGGTCCACTATAACAACTCCTTTAGAAAGTAACTCTCTAACAGTGTTGCGTTTACAATGAATTATTCCATTCTTATCATTGTAATAACGAATCTCAATCTTCACAATAGTCGCGGTATAATTGCAGTGGATCAACATATTTGTCATAGTTTTTACCATAAAGGGATCTCAACTAGAAACCATCTCAACCAACTCGCTTCTTCACTAGTAGCAACTAGTGCTACACATATGTTTTCTATCCAATGTGGGGCTTTAATATTTATAGTGTTGAAAACTACTCAAAATATAAGAGTTTTCCAATGTGGGATTTCAAAAAAAAAAACAATTAAATTCACACATTAACATACTCTATTATCCAACAATCATCCACTTGGGATCTCCAGTCTTTTAGGTCAGGTTACTGTCATAAGTGACTCTATATGCAATTGTCCCATGCTTTTAGATGTATTTATTACTTTCTCTCTAGCTAACCCTTTCATCAAAGGTTCTTCTAAATTCTTGTTAGTGCATACATGATCCACTATAACAACTCTTTTAGAAAGTAACTTTCTAACAGTGTTGTGTTTACAATGAATTATTCCATTCTTATCGTTGTAATAACGAATCTCAATCTTCGCAATAGTTGCGGTACAATTGCAGTGGATCAACGTATTTGTCATAGTTTTTACCATAAAGGGATCTCAACTAAAACCATCTCAAGCATCTCGCTTCTTCACTAGTAGTAACTAGTGCTACATTTCAGACTCCATAGTGGGTTGTGCCAATATCGTCTATTCTTTGATTTCCAAGATACAACACCACTAGCTATACTTAAATATAGCCACTGGTTCTTTTATAGTCACCTGATAAAATGTTCCAATCAACAACATCGTATCCTTCAAGGACGACAGGAAATCTTTGATAATGTAATTCGAGACTCATGGTCCTTTTTAGGTATCTCATGACTCTTTCGATAGCATGTCAATGCTACATACTAGGTCTACTCGTAAACCTGCACAACAGTTCCACGATGTAAGCAATGTCGGGTGTAGTAAGGTCAATGGCAATGCTCGCATACCCAATTTGTCTAACACCTTCACTAGTGTTCTTGAAAGGTTTCACACTTGGATCGTATGGGGTGAAAACAGGTTTACAGTCAAAGTATTTATATTTCTTTTGGATTTTTTCAGCATAGTGAGACTGATTCAAAGAAATTCCATTTTCTAACCTAGTAATTTTGATTTTAAGGATTATATATGTTTCTTCGAGGTTTTTCATACCAAGATTGTTACACAAAAGGGTTTTCACAATATTTACAACATGAATGTTTGATCCAAATATGAGCAAGTCGTCGACATAGAGACATATGATAGTGCAAATGTCATTTTCAGATTTATAATAAATACATTTGTCACTTTCAGTCACTTTAAACTCATTTGATATAATCAACTTATCAAACTTTTTATGTCATTGCTTAGGAGCTTGTTTAAGATCATACAGAGATTTATCTAACTTATAAAACTTGTTTTCTTGTCCATGAATCACAAAAACTTAATGTTGTTCCATATAGATTTCTTCTTTCAAATCACTATTTAATAAAACATTTTTGACATCCATTTGGTGTACCACCAAGCTATGAATAGCACCAAGTGAGATGAATACCCTAATGGATGTAATTCTAGTGATCGGTGAAAAGGTGTCGAAGAAATCTATATTTTATCTTTGTCTAAAACTTTTGGCTACAAAGCAAGCCTTGTATTTATCAATCATTCCATTGGGTTTTAGTTTCTTTTCAATATTAATTTACAACATGTTGATTTGCAACCATGAGGCAAGTCTATAAAATGTAAGGTCATGTTAGACTCTAGAGAATCTATTTTATCATTTATTGCTTCGTGCAATGAATCTGCATCCAAAGATGACAAAGCTTCTTTAAGATTTGCAGGATCCTCTTCTAAATTATAGGTCGTATATTCGGGTCCATAATCTTTAGCAACTATGCCTCTATTACTTTTCGAGTTTATGCTTCTCCTTGTTTGCTACTTTCAATGCTTCTTATCCCAGGAACGTGACTTGGTTTGCTGCCTCCACTATTTCTCAATTTAAAAGGGAAATTATTTTCATAGAAGTCAACATCATTTGACTCTATGACCACTTTCACATTTAGGTCATAAAATCTATATGCTTCAATGTTTATTGCAACCCAATGAATATACATTCATAGGCTCTAATGGATAAATATGTCATGAGTGAGTATCTTCTGAATTTTACGGGAGTGAGCCTCCATGAATCTGTCATCAGTCATTTGATAATCTAATACTTGAGGTAGCGACTCACAGTATTGTTGTAACTATAGTAGTTATACAGATCATCAACAAGTCCAATAAGGATATAATTCTTGTAGAGTAATCCATATCTTCACATGGGTTAATTGTTTAACTTTCTTGTCCTTTTCTATTTGCCTCACTAAAAAATTTATTGATATTAGAGGCACTAGAACCATACCAGTAATCTTTTTGGCTCACATGGTAGAAAGAAACGTTTTAAAATTGTTTTTTTGAGTTTTTAAAAACTGCTTAAAAATTATAAGTTTTGCCACTAAATATATTACTAGGTTGAGTAGCGGATTAGGTCAATCTCTTTAAGATATTTCGCCACACTTTCCAAATTGTGCAAGACATACTATCAACCACGAAGTCCCAAAGATAAAACAACTCAGATTCACTGTATCAAAGTTGCACTGCACCGTAGAAAACCATTATAGAATTACACCCTCAATATGATGGTTAAAATCACTCTCAATATGACAACTAAAGTCACTTGCAATATGACACTATGTCCACTCATAAATCAAAAGTACTGCGGCCCAAAAAACCGCTCTAAAAGACTACAACACACAAACCGCTACAAAATACTACGATCCAAAAACTGCTCATAGCGGTATTAGGACCACTAAAAAATCAACGGGACTATGACATAAAACCCTCTAAAAGGATAGTGGTATTAGGATCACTCAAAAATCGACGGAACAACGACATAACAACTACTCTAGAAACTGATTGGACTACGGTACAAAGCCCCTCTAAAATACAAAGAGACTACAACATAACAACCACTCTAAAATTGAAAGGACAATGGTACAAAATCGCTCATAAACAACAAAGAGACATAAAGAATAAGGAGAAATAACTTGAAAAATAAGTCGAGCATAATAGAAAATGGAGAAAACAGAAAGTTGGGAAATACATCCAACTTTTGTGTACTTTTCACAAAAGTTTGAAACTGATTGCATAGTGATGAAAGCCAATACACATATGTTTTGTATCCAATATGGGACATTAGTATTTATAGTGTTGTAAAGTACTCAAAATATGAGAGTTTTCCAATGTGAGACTTCAAAATAAATTTAAATTCACACATTAACATACTCTATGTACCAACATATTTCATATGCATAACTTATGAACCACTATCATTTAACTATGACCTTTTATATGCATAATTTGTTAACCACCATCAAATAAGATTTTCAGTAGTTTGAGTTACTTAATATAATTTTTATGACGATATTATTTATGATTAAACTATAAGTTATATACAACTTCTATGAACTTTATTTTTCTTCATTTGCCTTTAATTTTATTATTTTGGATATTTGATATTCAACATTTGTTGTCATATGCCACTATTTTTGCTTTGTTTGGGCTACTAGTAATATATAATATTTGGAAGTGAGAATAAAATTCTTCACATAAAAAAAATGGAAGATGAATCAAATTTAGATACTCCCATACAAAATTTATATCAAATTCATAAATCATAAGAAAGTACTAACTAAAACATGGTCCCAAAAAAACAAAAATTATAAATAGGTACATAACACAACTAAAATAATGTTATCATATAAGGAATTCATATAGACTTTACTGAGTGTAGTGAAAATAATCACATTTATCACACTAAAATTTGGATTTTATAGCGCACCTTTAACGGTGTTTGAGCAGTTAAAGCGTTGTTGTTATTTTAAAAATATATAGAGTCTTATACAACGAGTTTTATAAAAATAAATGATGTCTTATGCGAAAGCCTTTTAAAGTGTTTTTATAAAGTCATAGATACTAGTAGTTATATAATAACAACGCCTTTGACAACGTTTTTTATAAAAACGTTATCATAGGTAAAAGCGTTTTTTTTTAACGTCTTTTTAAAGCAATTTTTTCATAAACAGTGTCATAAAGTACATAATCATTTAAAAGTTTTTTTTTATAAAGATATAAATATTGTTATATTATCCCATTAAAATTAAAACTAAATAAAATTAAACAAAACTTTTCAAATAAAAAAACTTAAACTAATTAAACAAAAAGAAAACCCCTTTTATGAATTCGATCATAAATCTTTCCCTAAAACTATTCTCATGCCTTAATTTGCAATCAATTTAATTTGAAGTTTTAGGGTTTGAAGAAAGTATTCCATTCTCTTCCATAAAAACTAAATTATAGCGTAAAACTATTAAAGATCACTATACATAAAAATAAAATTATATGAAAATTTAATTTATCTCTAGACTATGTCTTAAAGTGGACCATTTTATTATTCTCATATAACTGTATAATTAAAACATAATAGTATGCCGTTGATTTAATATATGCATTAAATAATTTAATTTCAATGTAATTATTCTTTATCAAAAGATTCAAATAAAAGAAAAGATAGAAAGATATAAATATGGAACAAAATTATATGGCACAAGTGTTGCTTGTGTCTAAACGGTTAAAAACCACAACTTCCAAATCAATAAACTGAGATGAAATTTCAGTTAACTAGAACCATTTTCTATTAGGACATGAGTTCAAACCCCACATAACTAGTGTTGTGCAAAAAATCTGGTTATAAGGTCCAAATCCAAAATCGAATTCAAATCTATTTTAAAAATCCAGTTTAAAACATATGATTATAATTCGGTTATTTATAAACCGGTTGGATAATCACTTATGTTTTATATTTGGATTTGGTTTTTATCCGGTTTTTATCCACTACCAATATTTTGTTAATTTTGAGATATTATTTGTTTAAAAAAATTTGAAATTTATTTTTTTCGAAAAAATATCGGAAAAAAATAAAATAAAAAAACTTTTTTTTCAAAAAAAAAAATTAAATTGAATTTTTTCTCAAAAAATTTGATGAGATCAATTTTAAAAAAATTTATCGAAAAAATCGATTATTTTAAATAATCGATTTTTAAATTATGAATAAATGATCTTTTAAAAAATAATCAAACTTTAACCGATTTTGAAAAAAAAGTCGATTTTAAAATTAAAATTTTCAAAACCGGTTCCTTAATTATAAACCGGTTATTTAACCATAACCAATTTTACAATTGATTTTATAACCGGTTTTAAACCAAATAATGAATTTAGTTATAAATCCAAATCCATATATTGGTTTTAAAATGGATATGGTTTGGTTTTTAAAAAAAACCAACCATGCACACCCCTACACATAACCCATTAAATTGTTTGGGTATTCTATCTTCAAGAATGCCTGGAATGTCATCGTTTGGATGAAGAATACTTTTACTCATTCCAAAAATTTCGTACATTAAACATTATAATCTAGGTTAAACCTCATTTTTGATTAATTCTGGTGATAATTGTTCGCATATATATTAAATCTAAAGATTCAGGTTCTCTGACTACTTATTTATGTGAACTTTGTTATTTTAGCTTTACTATTAAAATCACATTTTTGAAAATTATTTAAAAATAACTTTGGAATTAAACTTATGTTACTTAAGTTTGAAATATTTGTTCATATAATAGAGTCTAGCATGCCAAATATTAAAATCACATATGTAAATAGGAGACATTCTTAATTTAATTTAAATGTGCATCAATGGTGAACCAATTGCCAACAAAATATCATATATATAATTGGTTTATAAATTTGCATCTATGTCTTATTTAAAAGAAAACCATAAACAATAAAATAAAATAAAATTCTTTAGAGACTCTCTAGAGATTTTTTTTTTCTTTTTATTTTTTATGTTTGAGAGAATTTTTTAAATCCTTCTAAGTAGGGGCAATTGTCAGTAATGGCAACAATTTAAAATTTTTCATCTAAAGTCATATCTTAAGAGATGATCCCATGAGTTATCTTTTAAATTTCATGGGAGTGAACCTCTACGAATCTATCATCTCATACTCTAGGTAGCGACTCACAATATACTTTTAAGCTTCAATTGTCTTAGTATCATATTACTTTTTTAGAGCATACCAAAAATCTCTAGCAATATTGTTGAAACTGTAGTGATTATTTGTTTTTGTAAAAAAATGGCAATTTATAGTTATCAACTTTGCAAAAAAAAAAAAAAGTTATCCATGCAACTAAATAATCTCAACACGGACATAAACAATGGTCCCAGTTGTTAGATTAATACAACAACTTAGTTAAAAAACAAAAACACTTTGTACAAGCTAGGATGGCACCTTACACATTTTTTTTTGCTGGCTCTTGGACTAAAGTTTGATGAAATTAATATCTGAATGTTAAACCATATGGATGTGGCTTCTACTACTCTCCTTCCAAAGGTGCAGGTGCAATCTTAGAGATACTATGGAGAATAAAAAGCATACCACAACCAGAAAATACAGCAAATACAACAAAAGCAAAAGCAAATACTACAAATAGAGAAATGCCAAATCCTGCCCACAACACATCTTGATTTTTTATTGTTGATCTATTTGTAAAAGCTGACAATTCATTTACGAAATGCATCACCAAAATGAAGCAAAAACAAACCATAACTATACTAAAGAAAAGTGCTAGTGCAAGAATGACAATTTTTCCTTTCTCATTTAACATCCTTTATTTTGTTTGTCTACAAAAAAGAGAAATATAAAATGAATTCAAGAAAAGAGGGAAGAGATATTGTTTCACTATCGTCTAATTTAGTTTTTATATATAATTAACATTTAGCAATTATGATATTATAAATATATTTAAGGTAAGTTGAACGGGTAATCACTATGTTTGATTCAATTTTCGGATAGGTCACTTATTTTATATTTTTTTAACTAGATGTTTTAAGTGGTACACCGTTTGTAAGATTAATTAGTTCCGTTAAAACAATATCATGTGACCGTCACAATATTGATGTGATGAATTATAAAACTAAATAGTTCTCATATTATAAGTCCTTTACGTTTTGGAAAAATACACTTATGGTCCTATAAATTTAAATCAATTTTCGTTCGGACTCAATATTCATATTTTACCTTTTCACCATCTTCCTCTTCCACTCCATCTTTAAATAATCTAAAACGCAAAATTTGTAATTCTAAAAGAAAAGCTCAAAACATCGACTATGTGAATTAGAGAAAATTCGAAACAAGAAATTTACCATTCCAACAAGAAAAAAAAAATTAGTTGTTGTAAATAAATATAAATTCACTAAAAATAAATTAGTTGTTTGTATTATGAGAACTTGATCAAACATAAAAAACTAAAAGTCCAATTTAACTTAAATTTTTTTATAGTGTTATAGCATTTAGGTGACATTATGAATTTTATACAATAATATTTTAGTGAATTTATTTATATATTAATGTTAATATTTATACAAGAATTTATTTATATATTAATATTTTGAAAACATTGTTGGATAAAATACATAAATTTTAAATACTTTAATTTATAAATAAAATAAATTTATTTTTAATATTTTAATACATAAATTAGTTAAATATGAAAAATAATATTTTTAATATT
>JBBPBT010001328.1:2639063-2650979 GCA_037974875.1 Cicer bijugum | reverse complement strand
AAAGATTTATGTTACGAATTTGATTAAATTTGTATTTTATTGAAGATGATAATGAATTTTATGGGTTTTTTTTGAAAATTTTGATGAATTTTTTAAATTTTTGTAAAAAAAAAAAGGGCAACAATGTTGACACTTTAACATAAAATATCAAATTGTCACTTAAAATTAAAATAAATTACCAACTAAGAAAAAAATATAAAAGACAAAAAAGTTAACTAAAATTAAGTTAACGGACTGCATATGTAATTTAGTCTATATATATTGTATTTAGTTCTTTCCTATTTGATGTGGCACTAACCACTCATAGTTTAATTCTAATAATCTCCCCCTTCAAACATAAGTCTCCTACATTAGTATACTTGCACCATCTTTATCAACCCATGGCACACGCCTCCTTAGATGTTGTTTTTTCCAACCAATGGTATCAGGATTTTTAATTTGTTGGAATAACAAGTTTTTTATATGCATTATGATTGTAGCATTGTGTAATCTCACAATTTCCATTTTGCACATTAATTAATTTATGACTCAAAGGACTACTGTCGTAGCGAGCCCCAGATGAATCGTTGGAAAATACGATTTTCCCGTTCATCTCACACTATATTATACTCATGAACTCAAACGCTCTCTCACCCCCTTACCTTATTTCGATGCTTTCACATACAAGTATGATTCCACGAGCAAACAATCTTTGTTCTTCGATATTTTGTCCTTCAATCGATCTAACTCGTGAGTTTATGGGTGAACGTCAAAATTAAATTATGAGAAAATACTCTAAAAACTAAATTTCGAAATTCAGTCAAGAAAAATTATCATAAAGCAGAAAATCAATCAGTGGATAATATAGCCACTTTTTACACGTTCATTTTGGTGTTAGTTTTACTCAAATCGGACTTACAGTGAAAAAGAACGGTGCAAAATAGCGTATTATGTAAATGGAGAAATCGGATATCTTAGGGAGAAATTCGGGTTGTTAAAAATCTGGAAAATTATGTTTAATTGACTAACTAAATATAAGAAATAACGTACTGAAATTTGGATGAAACAAAGAAAGTTTTCTAGAGCAGTTATCGGTCGTCAGTGTTGATTTTCTTTCTTTTCTCTTGAGGCCAAACTACCGTGTGCTGTGTCCGGCCCCACACCCCTCTCTCTTTCTCATTCTTTATTTCTTTTCCTTTTCAATTTATTTATTTTTGTTTATTATTGTTTAATTAGGTTTTACTTTTCCACATGGGTTTAACTCATGAAACTCATTTTATTATTTTCTTTAATTGTTTATTTTTAAATAAAACTAACGATTATCAAAAGTAATTTTTTTAATATTTTATTTTAAACACAATCTCATTAATAAAATATTACTAATATTACTTTCTTTCATAAATACTTTATGTGTTATTGTTATGTCGTTTACTTTTATAAACATTGTGCTTGTACTTTTATTAATACTTTATCTTTTATGCTTTATTGTTATGTCATTTACTTTATATTGTTTGTGATGAAATATAAGTCAAACAAAATAAATAAATTACAAGATGAAATCGAGCGACAATAAACTAAAATTAATTAATAACAAGTGATTTTGTAACAATTTTAAAACATTAAGATTCATCTAATGACATCACATCTACTGGTTCTATAGGTGGATTTTGGGTAACATGTGTCAAATGATCTAATAAATACTTCCATTATTGTAGACGTCCGGTATATGCTATTGCCCAAGAGGTTTTTTCATCAGTGCGACATTGCTTCCAACTTGGTGCAATGTTTGGCATTGGAAATCCATCTTTCATCTTTAATTGCAAAATAAAATCATTTGATTATTTTAAAAAAATTAAAATAGAAGAAAATTAGATAATCTTACTGGAACCCAATGATTTCCATCAACCAATCCAATATATAGCATACAATCATTTTTTGTCGATCCTGAATGTGAACCCTTCATAGGAAATAAATTAATTGAAAATGTCTGACTAAATGTGACGAGAATAATATTATATGATGTCTCTATCACGTAACTCATATCAGGTATGGACATCCATTTATCTATTGGTTGAAGACCTAAGTTGAGTATCTTCAACGAATCTCATACTTCTCTAATGCATCCTGGGAATAATCTATCATATGAAGTTATATGAGAAGCAATCTCCTAGTCCAAACTATTATAGACTAAAGATCAATACCCTTCACGATGTCCAAGCAATAATGCAATAGCGCGAAAACCACAATATCCATCTGCTACCACATCAAATATGTCATAAATGTATGGTTGAATAACATCAAGAAATTGTCTCCAAAAAAAATGTTTTGAAGATTGAGATTACTGAGAAGGTCATTTCTTTCATTGAGAGGTTTGTCTCTTCTTTGATAACTGACATGGTTGGGAACCAGGATTTTCACAATATGTTGCACTAACATGCTCAAAGTAAGAAGGGTCTCAATATACAACATATTCATCCGACTTCTTACCCTTACTCTTCTTCACTCTTTCTTTGGTTTTGACTTTTTCAGGTGGTGGACACATTGAACTTGTAGTTGGAAAAGCAAGTTCACGCACCTTACTCTACAATGCTCGTTTTCCTATAAAATCAAGTGATTGAAAGTGTTTCTATAAGGCATTCATCTCAATACACATATCAAACTCTAATCCATCTTTTGTGTCTTAGGTGAGTTCATATTCCATGCTTAATTTTCTCCATTGAATATGCACATAATCTAGAGGAATTGGTTCACCCATCAATTTATATTGTATCAATTCACAAGCACAAAGTAATCCGTATGTCTTTTTGAGGGAGCACCAACATACAAATTTGTCAGTATTCACCCACTCAACATTAATGTATTCTTTAGTAATACGTCTTTGAGCTTCTCTCGATACAAATGTATTCAATCTCTGATAAAATGAACTTTTGTGTTCATGCTCTTCATCATAAAAACTTTTCTGAAATGTGCCCATGATTTTTTTATGTTGCAACCTCATCATGTTGTTGATAGCCTCCCAACATTTACACATGTCACTCTTGTTGTGTTTCAACATTAACTTCATTTTCCAATTAACTAACTCAACCCTATCATTACATATAAATTGTCAACATTGAGAAATTCAACAATATAAAATAAAATTACAAAATCAAAGTTTTAGAGTCATATGACATACCTGTACGTCGTTGTGTTCCTCAAATGCATGACTCAATTTATCCATGTTTCAACAAACTTTTCCTTATGAGTAGTCAACTAAGTTTCTTTCACATAGTCAACAAACATTTTATTATCAACACATGATTGCTAAAATACGTGCAAGGACGTGATACATTCTTTTTAATCACTACAATACATAATATCTTTCGACATATTCAATATTGACTCTTGTCTATCCTTTAAAACATATTGCTTGCACCTTGGTCCAACAATTATGGAGATATGAAATTGACAAAGCAAATTAACAATATATGGAAATACAATATCAACTGCATTCATTAACGCAAGATCTATATCTGTCACAATTACTTGAGAACAAAAGTTTTCTTCCTGCTCATATTCCAAATAAGCAAATCCAACTACAAATGTGATCTCTGTTGATGTCATACCAACAATTTCAAGTAATGTGATGACTCTTCATTATATGCATATTTTTTTTATTTTTTTTACTCTTATTTATCTTTTATTCATTAGTTAATTTAAGAATTTATTTGATATATTTTGTTAATTTTATTTTTGGATTTAATGAAATTATTAGGTTCTTATTTCCTTGATTAAGTAGAGATTTTTCGGAGTTTTGCGTTGTTACTTTGTTTTAGTGCAGTGCTGAATTTTGGTGAGAAATCAACATGACATATGTGGAGTATTTCAGCCATATCTGGAGTTGTAGATGTCCAATTGGAGTCAAACCAAGTTCAAATGAAAGCTAAGAACCATAGCTACACCTTTGATAAAGACATCGGAACCCAATTCAGATTCTAAAGAGGTGAAAAATGCAGAAAACATCAACTAGAAGAAGTTGTGCGCCTAAAGCGCGCCAGCTGTGCCTGAGGCACATTTTCAGCCTTTCAGCACTGTCCAGGCGCGCCCGGGGCACAAATCCTGCGTCTAGGGCATGAGACGCGCATCAACATTCATAAAAACATAATTTTTCACTATTTAGAGATCTTTTTAACAATTGGAAAATGGGGAGACTTGTGCCCTAGTATAGAAACTCAAAGACGGCCGTTTATAACATCATTGGAGCAGTTTTATGAAGAATCATTCATGAATCCTGCTTGTAATTTTTCTCTAATCTCTATCTTTTTTTATCTCTGTAATGAGTAATCAAACCCTATTCATTAGGGATGAGTGTAATATGATGAAACCCTTATTTTTCTGATTTGATTTCCGCTTATATGAATGAGTTTATTGAATTAGTTTTCTCATTTGTGTGCTTAATGCTTTTTATTGTTTGATCAACATTAAAATGTTCTACGATTCGTATTTTGAAACGGAAGTGGACTTTACGAATGCTTGAGATGAAAAATTCATGAATTTGTAGTCTAGGGATAGATGCAGATCATGAAACCAATTAAATTAGTTGCAAAACAAAATAGTTTACAAGAGAATTTCTATACAGTAATGCTTAATTCTAATCTTAAATCTACTAAGGAATTAAGGGTTACTTTGGAATTAAAGGTTCTGTCACTAAGACATTAGGGCAAGAATAATAGAGAGAATTCGGTAATAATTCAATAAAGGAATTCAGAAACTAGGATCAAAATAGACACCAAGGTTGGATTCGAAGTGAAAGTCATCCCTCACATTTTTCTGATTATAAAAGATCAATTTTATTATTGTTGTTAATTTCAAATATTATTTCAATCAATTTGGGAACTTTTTGTTCAATTTCAGTAATTAAATATAATTCGATGATAAAACGCAATCCTTGAGTTCGACACTTGTTACTACCATTTTAATTATTACTTGCAACGATTCAGTACACTTGCTGAAATGCTATCAAGTTTTTGGCGCCATTGTCGGGGATTTCCATATCACTATTAAGTTTAATTTATTTACTGAATTGAAATTTTTTGCTCTGCAATAAAATTTCTTCTTTTATTTTATTTCTAATTTTAAAAAAAAACATGGTTTAAAACTCTTCTATTTTTACTTAATTATTTATCTTTCTTTAACTCTTTATTACTCCTAATTTGTCTAACCTTGTATGTGAGCCGAGTCCTCAACTGAACTTTTCTTTGATTTAGAAATAAAAAAAATACTACGAAAGCAAATCAAAAAGTGGTATGCTGGAATTGAATGTTATGGAGGTTGGGTTGGCTCAAGGGATGTTGCTCTCAAAATAGATAAAATATGTTATCGCAGATGAGATAAAGAAGGGGATGGTAGCGCTAGATATACAATCCCAGGTGCCCCCTGTCAAATTACTAAAGCATACTAGTTGTAACCTTTGTGGAGGAGCACATAAAACTGGAGCTTGTGAAGCACTGGATGACAATGAGATAGAAGAACTAAAACATGTGAATTTTGTGAGTAATAACGGGAGGCAAAATAATCCCAACTCTAGTACGTACAACCCTGGTTGGAGAAATCATCCAAATTTTTTTTGGAGAGATCAGCAAGGTGGATCTCAGGGCCAACAAGGAGCTCAAACAAACCAATTCCCACCAAGAAAGGCTGCTTGGGAGAGTTCTACAGAGAAATTCGCAACAATCACAAGTTATTTCATTGAAGAGTCAAGAGCCATCCAGAAAAATCACTCTGCATCCATAAAGAATCTAGAGACTCAAATGGGTCAACTTGCTCAACAAATGGCACAAAGAACGCTTGGAAATTTGCCTAGTGGCGCAGTTCCAAATCCGCGTAATAATGTCAATGATGTGACAACGAGGAGTGGCAAGGTAAGTGAACAAGTACCATTTAAAGCCAAACAAAGTGGAAGTACTTCAAATTCGAACCACTCGGAGGAAATGGTCACACCGACATTAGTTGAGGAGCACATCACTTTTGAAAAGGAGGAAGAACCCGTAGTACAAAAAAGGAATCACTGCCAAAACTAGAAATTCGACTTTTGTTTCCTCAAAACCAGAAATTGAATTGACATCTTAGATGCGATAGTCAATGAAGAAATGAAGCATCAAACACCCAGTTTGCCATTAGAAAGAGTGTTATACCTACCCCAAGACGTTGTTAAAGAAAGTGAATATCAAAAGGTGGAAGAGGTCTTGACCATGTTAGAAGCATCACCATCCTACTCCCCCCCGTTTTCCTACTAGACGGGAGGAGTTGAAAGGGAATGAAGACAAGCTCTCAGAAAAAAAAAGACATCACTGATTGAATTCAAGCAATTTCCCCCTCACTTGAAATATGTATCTCTTGCTAAGAAGGATGATGTGTTCTTCCTATCATACATGCCACCTTCACAATGGTTGAGACGTCAAGCTAATGACTTTAAAGAAGCGCTTCGTGGGTGATAACCCACAGATAGAGGTAACTTTTATTTTTTGCAATCTTATTTTTGTTACTTAAATTTGTTTCTTTCTAATTGTGTGTAAACGTGCACTATGATGAAGAATTATTAACAACTTGCATTTGGTCTTAAGTTTTATGTTTGAGATTTTGAAATTTAAACTATATTTCTTTTCTCATATGATTGCTCAATTCGATAAGTTTCACTAATTCATGCATTGTTGATTACTCCTTTGTTGTTGAAGTCTAACTCGCATTTAAAAAAAAAAACACTTAAAAAATTTTTTAGTGGCATGTTTGGCATCATTTAGATAGTTCATACTCCTTTTTATTATCCTAGATGTGAGCTTTTGAGCCAAAACACTTAAATTCTTTGTTGTGTGATTATCCAGACGTGTGTTATCCGTTGAGAACTTGCACCAATTCTGGCTTGCATCACTTGTAATTTATGCATACATTGAGGCAATTTTGTGTGGTCGTTTGAGTCTTTCTAACTACCCTATGAAAATTGTACCATTTGCTAGCTCCTTTGAGCCTTGCCCTTTTATTTCGGTTACTATCCACATTACAAGCCAAATATCTGACTTTAATTAAATCACATTGCTTGGAGTTAGGTAGAAATTTTTTTTATCTTGCCTAGGTAAAATTCTAAGTTTGGCGTTGCTCATGGGATAACAACCTTTTAAGTTTGGGGTGGTGATTGTCACAAAAAAAAAAGAAGAAGAAAGAAAAAGAAGAAAAAAAATCTTCTTGGTTCTTTTGTCAATGTTTGGTAATCTCCAGAACGAAAAGGTGAAGAAAAAAAATGGTAGAATAATTTGGAAATGTATGCCTAACTCCAAGTAGTAAAGCCTACTATTCCAAAATGTTCTACCCTTACCTAAGCCCCATTACAACCCGAAAGTCCTCCAAAGGTGTATGTGCTTTGTTCATTGTGATTGCTAACTTGAATTTTTTCAAGCCTATGGTAGTGTGATGTATGTTCAAGAATTTGATTGATAAATTCATAACCCTTTCTAAACACTTGAGAGAAATTTTGGTGATATTGTGTGAAGAAAGAATTGAACTTGATGAATGAATGCTAAAGTGTACAAATTGTGTTGTTTTTTGTAAGCAACCGTTGAGTACGATGAATATTTTGTAGTAGTTGGAACTTTGAAAATTGAGTTTGATTTGATTCGAGAAATTGAGTTTAAGTTTGCTTTTAACTGCACCAAATCTGAAATTAATTGTTGCTTGGGGACAAGCAATAGATTAAGTTTGGGGTTGTGATGACTCTTCATTATATGCATATTTTTTATTGTTTTTACTCTTATTCATTATATTTTTTATTTTTTATTATTTTTATTGTTTTTATTATTTTTTATTGATTAAGTAGAGATTTTTTGGAGTTTTGCGTTGTTACTTTGTTTTAGTGTAGTGCTGAATTTTGGTGAGAAATCAACATGACCTATGTGAAGTATTTCAGCCATATCTAGAGTTGTAGATGTCCAATTGGAGTCACACCAAGTTCAAATGAAATCTAAGATCCATATCCACAACTTTCATGAAGACATCGGAATCCAATTCAGACTCTAAAGAGGTGGAAAATAAAAAAAACGTCAACTAGAAGAAGCTGTGCGCCTAAAGCGCGCCAGCTGTGCTTGAGACTCAAAGACGGTCGTTTCTAACACCATTGAAGCAGTTTTATCAAGAATCATTCATGAATCCTTCTTGTAATTCTTCTCTAATCTCTATCTTTTTTATCTCTATAATGAGTAACTAAACCCTATTTGTCAAGGATGAGTGTAACAAGATGAAACCCTTATTTTTCTGATTTGATTTCTAGTTATATGAATGAGTTTATTGAATTAGTCTTCTCATCTTTGTGCTTAATGCTTTTTATTGCTTGATCAACATTAAAACGTTTTATGATTCGTATTTTGAAATGGATGTGGACTTTACGAAATCTTGAGATGAGAAATTCATGAATTTGTAGTCTTGGGATAGATGCAGGTCATGAAACCAATTAAATTAGTTGCAAAGCAAAAGTTTACAAGAGAATTTCTATACTGTTATGCTTAATTATAATCTTAAATCTACTAAGGAATTAGGGGTTACTTTGGAATTAAAGGTTCTGTAACTAAGACATTAGGGCAAGAATAATAAAGAGAATTTGATAATAGTTCAATAAATGAATTCAGTAACTAGGATCAAATTAGACACCAAGGTTGGATTCGAAGTCAAACTCATCCCTGACATTTTTCTGATTATAAAAGATCAATTTTATTATTGTTGTTAATTTCAAATATTATTTCAATCAATTTGGGAACATTTTGTTCAATTTCAGTAATTAAATGTAATTCGATAGTAAAACGCAATCTTTGAGTTCGACACTCGGTATTACCGTTTTAATTATTACTTTCAACGATTCAGTACATTTTCTGAAACGCTATCATAATGACATTTTGTATTTATTGGTTTTGTTGGTATTGTTCATAATCAACATGATTGGAAACAAATTCAACAACTTCACTGTATCTGGATGAGCCCAAAAAATATCTCTCATAACATTTGAGTTTGCACGCTTTCTATTTCAACACACATATTTTACATCTTCAATTAACTTGAATAAATGTTGCATCTTTGTTCTATCACCTCTCACGTGCAATCGAATCATACTCCTTTCTTTATATATTTGTGAGATCTTAGTAACATTGTTCTTATCTCGGTCTTGCAATGAGAGTAATATGTGTCTTGGTGCAACATTATATTTTGTTAAGTCATGAACATGCTTTTTTTCTTCTTCATCTAAGCGTCTAACAAATGCATACCCCTCCAACGTATTAGGTAATTCATTGTTGTGAACTCCACAAATTACTTTATTTGTCCATCCTGAACCATCTTTTAATGGTTTTGATTTAAACTTGAAAGGACAATCACACATTTTTATTGAACTTCGAGTTGAACTAGTAGCACACTTGTATTTTCCTCTTTTGTCACAACCTAATAGTAATTTACTTCTCCTTCCTTTCTCTTCTATCTCTATATATGATCTTCTGATGATAACAATAACTTTATTTTTATACCGATTTCTTTAGTCCAATTCACACAGCGTCCCTTGTAAATATCTGAAATAAATTATAATTAATTATAATAAATATATTTTTACAACATTAATATTAATTATAATTATTCATACCTGATCTGCGTCAAAAATGTTTGTAGTATCGACATATGTTTTATTCAATAATAGTAGTGGTTTATCCATTTCTGTTAATATTTTAAAAAATTAACAAAATTAAAAAAAAATTTAAAAAAGCTAAAAAAAAGAAATAGGTGTGTATAGGAAAACTTGTCAATGAAGTTTTCTGGAAATACCTTCTGTACCGGAAAAGTTGAAGATAATTTTTTAGAACACATTTTTTCATTCTTTATCAGAAATCTTTTTTAAAGTTTTCCGATAAAAATCTTCTATACTAGAAATCTTATAAAAAGTTTTCCGGAAAAACTCTGTGTACTGGAAATTTTTTAAAAAGTTTTCTGGAAGTAATCAGAAAACTTGCACCTACTAAATTTTTTTTTACAATTTCAGAAATGAGAAAATGATAAAAGAAAAAAAAGTGATTCTGAATTTTTTGAAATAATAATAAAAAAAATAATTTTAGTATTTTCCTAAAATTGTGGAGGTATAAGTCAAAAGATAGGGTTACAATGTATGTTTTTCTTGAATGAGTGAAGAATATTTAGGTCCATTTTCTGAAAGGGTGTAAATCCCATTAATTATATATATATATATATATATATATATATATATATTTAATTAAACATAATGCATCATCATCAGATCAAAATCTATCTTGTTCAAACACATTTCATTGTATTTTGCATTAAGATAGGTCATAAAACTAAAATGTTACAGTATTTGTAAAAAAGTAGCATGAATAAATTGAGATTTGTGCCTCAGTACTACCCGCAACCTCTTAGCAACAACAACCTAGAGCGAATCTCCAAAACAGAAACAATGAAATAAAATATGAGATGTCTCAAACAACTCTCTTTAAGGATTTATCTGAAAGATGAATGTTAATTTTTCGAGATACAACAAATTCTTTCCTAAAATTAAAGGTTACAAAACATCGAGAAAGTCATCTCTAAAATTAGAAAGAAAAGTGTTTTATGGTTGTATAAAAAAAAAAACTTTTCACACATGTAAAATGAGTTAGGTTCATATATTAATAGGAAGAGTGTGATTAGACTGACTAGAGATAAAAGAAATAGTGGAGTTAATGGAGTTTTTCCAAATCAAAGTTGAGTGTATATTATAAATAAATAAAATGAAGCACCTTGTTAATTGAAAATCTTGTGCTATTGAGTTGAATACACAAACTAATATAGACTCTGATCAAATTCATATAAAATAAGAATAAAATGGATATACCAAGTTATATCTCAACAAAAATAGTAATAATAATTTTTTTTATAAAATATTTTTTAATATTTCCAAAATTTGGGACATAATATATTTAAAGCTTTAAAAATAAAATCAAAATATACAACACAATGGACAAAGTGGACACATTTCTAAAAGTCTCAAGAAAATGACATTTTTTTTTTTGGTAATACAAGAAATGATATCGATCTTTATTGACCCAAAAAATGGAAATGTTTCATTGCTCTACTTGTCCTGCAACACAAATTTTCTAAATTCACTAGTGACTATAAATTTCAATTTTTTTTTCCATTACTTTGCTAAGGTTATTTGTGCTTTTTACAACAATTACACTATCTATTTTATCCACGTGACTCATGAGTTAGTTGATTCAAAAAAATAGGCTAGTTCTACACGCATGCTTTTAAAAATAAGCAAGAAATCAAATGAGAAGTTAATCAAGTTACGAAAACAAAATTAATGAAGAATAAAAAATTAAATAAATTTATAAATTAATGGACGGCTACCAATATATATTGAATATTAGCAGAGGAAAAATAAAATAAAAAAAGATATGAAAGGCTCCTTATTTTAACGTCACATCCATTGCAGTGTTTCCATGAAATCACAATCTAAGGCAGTGAAAATAAAAAGACTTTTTTTATGCTTTGGCGGTGGTTGCTCTTTGATTGATGGAGACTTGCTCTTTGATATAAAGAGATTTATTTGATTATGTGTTGTTTTCCATTTATTTTAAAGTGATTTATTTTATAAAAAAAAAAAATTATCTAAACAACTTTCATATGGCTATTTGATTATATCCATCAAACATCTAATATATTTTTATTTTATTAACTTCTAATTTAATGTTGGTTGCAACTCTCATGCTCTAGAATTTGTTGAGCATAATATCCCAACAATAAAATTTTATTGAATTTTAAATATTATAATTCAAACTAATTATACTTATTATTTTATTATAATAAATAAATTAATAAATTTATTAATAAAATTGATTATAATAATTAATTTTATATTAATAATGCTTATATAAAAAA
>JBBPBT010001328.1:2622856-2636533 GCA_037974875.1 Cicer bijugum | reverse complement strand
TTGCTTCTTCTCTTTGATTATGATCATCATCTTTGTATTTAGAAACTCATGATTTTGTTTGGATTTTGATTTGCTTGTGTTTTTGCCAAACCATGTTTTTATTTTAATTTTTTTTATTTTTTTTAGATTTGTAGTGGGATTAGAATGATTTTGTTTCCTTCTTGTGTTTTGTATATGAATTATAAGAATCTTATCATTCTTTATGTTTTTATTTTCCTTTTTTTTGTCCAATAATAATCATATCTTGTTTCATTTGCTTGAACAATTTGCACTGTTTCTTTGCTGTCACTTGATTGCACGCAGTTGAATACATGAATCAGATTAATTGACATGTCAATCTCTTCATTCTTCGGTTACATAATTAAATAATTAATATTACTATTATAAATTGATCAAAATTAGTATTTTTAGTTTATTATTTTTTTTTGCCACCAAATAGAAAAGTTTGACCAATTTAGGATTCAATTCAATTTGGCATGCTTTGATTTTTGACCATTCGCTCCATTTACATTAATTTCTTTCTTTTTTTCTTCTTCTTCCTGTTTTGAACTATAGGATTTTTATTGAACTGATATAATATATTACTATAATGATGAATACGGTTTTGTTGATGATTATTTTTGTTGAAACTGAATTTTCTTTCACACTCCTTCCCCTTTTTCCTTTTCTTTTTTGAGTCTCTTCTTTGTGCTGATAGAATTTCCAAATCATTTTACAGTTAAGTAGAAGGCGTTGAAGCGTAGGAAGCTATCGATTTTGCATCTTGTATTTATGATTCCTACTTATTCAGAAAAGAGATGTAATATAAAGGTTCCTTCAAAATTCTTCTAGCTTTGAGTTCATTGGTTTGATAAGTTGTTTATATGATATCTGAAAAAGTGAAGACTTGGTTGAATAGGTTGCAGTTATTGGTTTTGTATTCATCAATCACCTTTGTTTCCTTGTAAGTTGTAGAAGTTGTTCTGATGTGTAGACATTTTTGTTGATTTTTTAGTTTTGGGTTTCGGTTTATCGACTTAATCTTGTAGAATAGTTATTGCAAAATGGAACCGAAACACGAAACATCAAGTGTAATTTTGAAATTGATGGGATTTGATAGAGTTTCTTCCCAACATCATACCATTAGAAATAAACAGAGAGTGCTCTCTGAGGATTACCTGAAGAAAGTTGCTTCTATTGGTGTTAGAAAGAAGCGCTCGTCTCATCGGTGTCATTCTTATGGAATGAGTACTGACGAAAACGAAGAATCCGATGATGTTTTGAAAGTGGTCAAAACAATAAGGAGAGATAAGAACCATAATCCATCAAAGGGAAATGGAAAAGAGAATTTAAAGGTAGAAGGTTTAAGGAAGCTTGAAACGTTGGTTAGTACCGCTAACTCGTTCAGTCTTGAAACAAGTGTGAAAACCGAGCAGGGAAATTTGTTTCTTCAACAAAAAAGAAATAACGAGCTGCATAATGTTGTGCACGGAGAAGCTCGATCGTGCAAAAAATTTAGTCTTTCAAAATCTCAATTGGATTTGAAGGATGTAACTTTCAACTCAAGAATTGATGTTTCGAAAGTGAATCCTCGAAAAGAAGGAAATTGTAAGATTGAAAGGAACATTAGATGTAAGGTTGGTGTCGGTAATAGCTTCGCTAGAAAAATCATAATGACCAAACCTATTGATGCAGCTTCTGTTATTGCTGATAATTTTGAAACTATGACTAAGGATGATTTGTTTCAGAAATATTGGGGTTTAAGTAAGAATGCCTCTTTGAATTGGTCAATCAATCAAAAGGATTGTTCCAAAGATATGAACCTAAAGTCTAGAAGTGAAAAATCACCTTTTTTGTCTTATTTCGTTTATAATGATACTGAGAGTTGTGCCGACCTGCATAAGTTGAAGAAGAGATGTTACGGGAACGATGTGTCCGAAAAGGAACCGATGCCATCTCAATTGTCAAGCTCTGATCCTTCACCTTCCGTCATAGACGTGAATAACAATAAGCACGGAGACAGTAACATGTCGAACAAAATTGCCATGTCTCTTGATTCATCGGTTGATTTCTTGGTGTTTGATGCGACGAAGAATGAGGTTGTTGATTGCTTCAATAATACTGCAACCATGCAGCAATCTGAATCAACGGCCTTCTCAATGACGCACAAAGACAATGATTCTTTAAGTCATGGTTCTTATGCTTCAAAGCAACAACAGGTATGGTTTTTCTTACTCAGAACTGTTAAGATTGTTCATATTTTTCCATTAAGTTGTAGTTCATTTATGCTATGTGTGGATAAACATCATAATTAAGCGTTAAAACATATAAGCACTTATCATATAGCTTATGTACACAATTTCTATAACAAAAGATAAAATAGAGTCAAACTGTTTTCATAAGCTATCTTGAAGAGCTTATGAAATTAAGCTAAAAACAACCTATGAACATGATAAAAATTGTTTCTATAAACTCTGTCAAACAGTCTCACAATAAAAAATTTACATGAATGTGTCCTGTTGAAGGTAATTGATGAAATTAGGGAGTTGTTGAACATTTAAATGTAAGATAATCTTATAGGACATTCCTTTCAGTTACTCGAAATGTGTGTTGTGAAGTTGCGAAATAAGCGTAATGTGTCTAGAAACATTAGATAGAAATATTTGTCACTCAAAGTTTAACTACCTACCATCTTACAAAAACCAAGTTATCAAAATTGAAGAATAGTTAAAGGAATACTAACTTGTTGGCGAATTGCTTTTTTTCCGTCTTCAATGAATTTTGACTTTTGATGTTTTGCCGTGGGTATATTGAGATCAAATATATCATAGTCTTAGAGAGAGTGAGCTTTGATGAAACAGTGATGTTTCAGATTTGTGATTTGGCGGCCACAATGTAATCTGTGTATAAGGTTGCATATATTTAACTATCTGCAAATGCCACAATGGCAAGCTTTTTGAACGGGGCTGTGTTTTTTTACATTGCAGTTTGATATGTTGAATTAGTTTTTAATGTTTCATCCTTTAAACAATATGCAAAACACTATTTTAAATTTATATAAGCAAAAGGTAAATTATACATGACAATTTTATGAGTACATACATGTTTTCTAGAATTTTATGAGTTTTTCTTCGAACTATAAGTTAAGCAGATCATTTTATGAGTTTTTCTAGTACTTTTGCATTTCATTAGATAAATCTTACATTTTGAATGAATTGAATGAACTAGCTGCAGCCGACCCTAGTTAGTGGGAAAAAGTTTGATTGTTATTGTTGAATGAACAAGCTGTGAATGGAAATGACATGAAAAATGTCATTTCACATTGTAGATTTGTCATTACGTGTGGCAGCTTGAAAAATATGTATAGTATATAACTCTGTACAAAAGTTACTGGGAATAAAATCTGATAGCTGTGTTATAGTGATCACTGGACTTGAACAGTTAAATTTTTCATCTTTGTTTTCCTTAAGTCACATAGTGAAATTTCCTTAATATCTAATCGACGATTCATAATTAATTATTATGTGGACGATCTCTTGGTTTTCATTGTGATTGTTGTTATTTCAGTTATGCTATGTTCACTCCTCGTGCACAAAATGGAATATTCATGCTGTTGCATTATATTATTCTTAAGTTACAGGAATCATCGGAATTTCAAGAAGATTCAGCATATTCACTTTGCATTGGGTATGGCGCAGATTCTCTTGGAAACATCCTGGAGGAAAATGAAACTAGTCCAATTTCAGTTTTGGATTCTACATTTAGAGAAGACATTTCAGTTATCTCTGGATGCGGCGGTGCTGGTGCATATGGTATGTAACGATCACGGTGAAGCATATGTATAACTTACTCTACATATATCATCGAATTTGTGTGAGAATTTAATTGGCTACGGTATTGGTGTGAATGAATTTTACATTGACTTCCAATGAGAAACCTTCATTGTACTATGTCATAACATCAATTTCAAAATGCAGTTACGAAAATGGGGTGACGTGGCAAAACAATGGATTTTTTTTTGGTTGTATGTGTAAAACGAGTTTACACTGACACTACATTCTTCAAATCTATCTGTGTGAAATTTTGTTTTATTCCTAGTATCTCGTCATTTCATTTAAGCATTAATTTCTTAATGTTTTCAGATTCTTCTGAAGTGGATGATGAAGGACTTGATTTAAATATTTCAAGTGACGAAGATTGTGAGAACGAATCTGTAGGCGATTTTGAAGAGGAGAAGAAAGATATAGTAGCCTTATCTAGAACAGAAGAAAGTAGGGACTTCTCCTATGTTGTCGAGGTATTAACCGAGGCAGGTATATGTAACAAGAGCTTGTTCAAAGATTTTTCCACATGGCATTCTGCTGAATATCCTATTAGCCCTTCAGTATTTGAAATCCTAGAAAAGAAATTTGGCGAGCAGCAACTTTGGAAAAGATCCGAAAGGCGGCTTCTCTTTGACCGTATTAATTTAGGGATGTTATTTATTCTCCATCCGTATTTATATATCCCGAAATGGGAAAAACCTGTGTCAAGAAGAGTGAATAGTGAACCAAACCAAAGCATGATTGAGGAAGAAATGTGGGGGTTACTTATTTCGCAAGAAAATAAAGCCGGTAAGGAATCGATGGATAATATGCTTGGAGGGGAAATTAGGTGGATAGAACTATGTGAAGAAGTTGAAGATATTGTTACAGAGATAGTTAAGTTGTTATCAGAAGAGCTTGTAGATGAGATAGTTAGGTTGGAGGATTTTTGAAAACTCTAGCTTTGTGTGCGGCTATAGCATTTTTTAGTTTAAAAGAAATTCCTTGTTAATGTAAATCAATTTTACGCTGACATCCATTGAGAGTCCAGTTTTGCTACGTCGTTCCACTCTTTTACGTATATTTTGAATAAAATTGTGTGAAGTAGCAAAATGGTTAGTTCTTGTTGGTTGGTAGTGTAAACCAGATTTACATTGATTTTGCGTATCTCTTTTAACTCTTTTTATATATTCATGCAATTCATTTATAAGTTTAATTTGGAGAGGTTGGTTTTATTTGTTTTTGAGAGCTTGATTTTGAGAGGTTGAAGAGAAGGAATTAGGATATAATATAGGTATAGGTTTAATTATTATTGATTCATGTGCTAAAATATTTTATTTCATTTGTATCCATAAAAGAAAAAAATGGCAAGTGCTTGTGCTTTGTATATCAGTATACAAACAGTAGTTTTGTGATGATTTTTGTGTGCATCTCAATGCATTGAATCACCCTTCAAATTGTATTTTGAAATGCAAAATTACTGTAATTTGTTATCTGAATTAAACAATAATGTTGGAGGGATCAAAAGCTTCTTCCTTTGCAGTTATGATCTTTATTGAACTAAAATGTTGTTTTGATGAATTGGAATTGGTGTGTTGTTTTTTTAACACACGAGTTGCACAAAATCCAGAGGTGTATTAACAAAGATTAATTAATAATTATCAATGTAATCGAGAATTTACGTTATTTAGATTAATTAATAAAAAGTTATAGTTGATTTGGGTAACAAGAACCTAAGATTGAAGTTGAAATTTAGCGACAAAATTTAAAATTCAAAGGAGAGAAGATTGATTAGGTTTATAGTTTCTCTTATAATTTTAATATTTCTAATTTTAATTTTTATATAAATTTTTATTTGTTCTTCTAATTATGAATCACTCTTCTAAAATATTAAAAAAGATTGAATATTCAATCAAAATTTATTCTTTGACTGATCACATAATAAAGAATTAAGATATTCACTGATTTCAAATTTTAATACATATATGTCATAATATAAATAAATAAAAATACAATTTCAATTATTTTATAGATATACAATTAATTGTAATTAATCATTAGTCAATTAATTGATTAAAATATATAAATATCGATCATCTCAAATACATAAAGAAAAAAATAATTTAATTGATACCTTGAACCACTCTCCATCTTTTATGAAAAAATTGTAACAAAATTTTTATTTTAAAAAAAAAATATCAGTGCATAGGGACTAGTCAAAAACGAAAAAGGTTGTATCTAACCTAAAAAGAAAGATCCTAAAAGTCTTGGAAAAGTAAAAAGAAAAAAGAAAAAAGAAAAAAGAATGTACCTAACCTGAAAACAAGGACCCTAAAAGTTTTGGAAAAGCAAAAAGGAAAAATAAGCTCATGTATTACAAGGACAACTGAATGACACTTTGGTAAATCAGATTAATAACCATGAATATTTAATCAAGTCTCCAACAGTCACTTAATACTTTTTCTCATGGATAAAATTATAACCTCTACGATTAGAGGATAAATAATGTAGACGAGAGGATGAACTTTTGTTATCTATTTATCCTCACACATGGAAAAAAAAAGTAGAAGTACCAAAATATAAAAAGTGTTGTGTTTGACTTATGAGGCACAACATTATAGGTGTTGAAAAACGAAAAAACCAAAAAAGACATGTCACATAAAAATTAATGAAGCCTCATCCTCATACAAACCAAATCTGAGGATGGACCACCACAATCATCCTTTCAACAACTATGTATGAGAATATCATCTCGTAATATTGATCCTTAAAAAAGAAGCAAGAAAGTTTTTCTTCTCTTTCTTTTTTTTACCTCTTCATTTATCATTAGGTTTATTTAATATGTTTGTGTTTTGCAATTAATTTTCTATATTTTTTTTTTGCTTCTTTTTTTTTTTAAAACATATATATTTTTTATTTTTAGTTTTCTTGTACATGTCCGAATGTTTATATTACCATTTTTTGTATCTTTGTTTATTGTGCTAATATTTTATACATGCTTCTTTATTTTACCTCTTTTTACATATTATTTTTATTATTATATTTGTTTATCATACTTTTGTTATCCTCTTTTCTTAATATCATCCTCTCTTTGAACATTGTTTTTACATCTTTAATATTAAAAAGGAAAAACTTTCTTTTTTATTATCTTGTTTCTTTTAACATTTTCATTTCCTTTCTCACACTAGTTTCTCATAACATAAACTTTTTATATTTTAGCTTTCTTTTTCTTTCATGCTCTTAAGACTAAGATGTATGTTCAATATGTAGTAACTTATCTTACAAGATTATTATTTCATTATACGAATATATATCATGAGAAGATATATACTAATTTTTAAGAAGTCATTAAGTGTTGGATACCAAAAGTATTTATATATCTTCACGCAATAATACTTGTTAAATCCCTTGAATAAAAAGAGAAGAAGAAAAAGGTTATTAAGAAAAATCAAATGCTTTCGGGCTGAATTTGTGAGCAAAATCAGGAATAAGATTGTGGACTTGTTCAATGGGAGCATACTAAAAGATCTTACTTAGAAAATGGTCGTAAGGATGAAGAAAAATATCATTATGAAGATCATCGATCTTTGAAGTTTGAGCTTGCTTAAACTCATATCTCATTTAAAAGAATCTCCATAATCCTCATATGAAAATTTTAAAGAAGATAGAACCACAAATGCTCTTACAGTGAGGATGAGTCATAAGTAAATTGGTATGAACATGTCTCACTCTCTCTGTTATTCAAGAGGATGATCATCTCTAGTGAATATTTAAGAGGATATGGATATCCAACATTTGGAAAATTCTACAAAAGTTAAAATATTCATTCATATCCATCAACAAGTGTCCTCAAAGTAAAATAAATGAGAATTGGGAGAGATTAAAATTATTTTTGAAGATTCTCGGATCATTAATCCTCTAATGAGGAAAGTCACTAAAGGAGGTACACTCAATCTCAATTGTTATGATGTTTACATAGTCTTATGATGCAATAATATTATGTGGTTAATTGGATGATTTTAAAATCAAGAATACATACTAGAAACTTTGATGCAATTATATAAATTTAAAGATAAATGTATTGCATCCCTTTTTATTATGACTCAAATCTATGTAAAATGAAATCCATTTGCAGAACCTCTAATGTAGTCATTCTTATATTGTTATTCAATGCATAAACAAGCACACATTTTTTTATAGCATGGTGCTTTAATAACGTTTAAGAATGCATTTCAAATGGATTGATGTTCAATAATAATTTGGCAAAAAAAAAAAAATTATTTTGCTAAGCATAATTTATTGCGTTATTTTTCTCAAACATTGCAAAATAATCCCTGATTTAATTATCATGTTGCTTTTGCATAATATTGAATTGTAGAGAATTCTTTATCGGATATCCTATTTCAATAAGTCTTATGCATGTGCATTTATCTCAATATAAAGTTTGGATGAGTCCAACTTGACATCCATATCTTGGTTAACATATACTTTGTTTGATGCCTAAGTATGAAATTTGTATTTGGCTTTTTGAAAAAAATTGAGATTCTAACATGAATTATATATCAATTATCCTTTTGTAACATGTTTTAAATGGATATCCTAATTTAGGATTTATATTTTTGAAAGAAACTCAACAAGAGGATATATGATTGACATTTATGATTATAATTGGTGATAATTGTCTATTAATTTCAAATCTGGTTCATGATGCATATTATTATATATTTTTGCATAAAATGAGCATGGTCATGTTTTAAAAGAAAATATGGTTAAAACTCAGGGGAGTTTTATATATTTGATAAAAGTTAACATCCTCTAAAGTCAAGAATTTCAAAATATTAGAGGATATACATGTCATAAAACTCAGGGGGAGTTTTATATATTTGAAAATATTATTTTTCTTGAAACATTCATTGAATTTGAAATCAAATCACTTCTTCTTAAAATTTTGGAGAGTACAAAGTCAATTACTTAAACTTTAAATGTGATGAAACGGGTGCATTTTTTTAATATGTTTTGAGTATATTATTTAAGTTATCATTGTCTATATCTTGATTGCAATGTTAACTAAAATAATAAATGGTGTTCTTACATACTATGTAATTTAATGCTAAATGAAAATTAGAGATGAGAATGAACCTCTAAATTACATGATATTTATGTGATGCATTCCTATTCTTGTTGCCTATAACTATCTTTCACCCCCTCAAACTTTTTTATAGATGTCAAAAGGGGGAGATAATTTTGAAGAAAAGTATAGGAAAAATGCTTAATGAAGAATGTTAACAAATTAAACCTCTTGCATATGTTTAGGGGAGTTTAATTGCGTATCTATGAACATTCTTTCATTTGTTATAATATCCATCTAGAAAGCTAAGGATTTGTTCTAAAGGTTTGTCATCATTAAAAAAGAGGAGATTGTTGAAATAAAAACATTTTTCATATGTGTTTTAATGACAACAAACCTTATAAAATAAATGTTAAGTTTTCTAAATAGTGATCTACTAATGTTTGCATTTGATTTTTTGTTAAAAGAACAGAAGTGGTCAAGCTTGAAGCCATTCACATAAACAAGTGCATTGTATAAATTCAACAATGAAATGATTGAGGAGGCTAATTTAGAAATATCAATATGATGATCCTCAAGCCGAGGATGATTATCGCAATATGTTGTATCTCAATCACGTCTAAAATCTCTTGGAAGAAGTCAAGAAAAACTATGGGTCAAGATGTGTCTATATGAAAATTAGAGGATGAAGAATCCATATTAGAGGATAATGAATCAATATATGAGGATGCAAAATCCATATTAAAGAATGAAGAATATGAGGGTGAAGAATCCATATATGAGGATGAAGAATCCAGATCAAAGGATGATCATCCATGAAAATCCTTGAAAACAGTTCCTAATCTTTTTGATAAAAAGGAGAAAATTGAATTAATACAACATGTTATATGAACTGGAGGATAGACACTCATAGATGAATGTACATCATAAATTAAAAGAAGATGAATCTTTATCAAAAGACAAAAACATTAATTTTGGATGTTTTTCACGTGTGAGGATGAATGGTTTACATGAGTCCATCCTCTTTTTCGCTTTGTTCATCCTTTATTGTATGTTCATCCTCTTTACAAAAATCATCTACTTATGAGGCACGACATTATAGGTGTTGAGAAAAGAAAAAACCAAAAAAAAAAAAAAACAAGTCACATCAAAATTAATGAAGCCTCATCCTGATACAAATCAGATCTGAGGATGGACCACACAGTCATCCTCTTAGCATACTTAATAGGACGATAAAGGTTAAATGGCAGTTTTACAAATAAAGACAAGTCCAAGAAAACTTATTAAAGTCTCCAACAACTATATTTTGCTAAACCACATGTTTGAAGCACCAAAGACAATTATAATTAGAGGAGTATTAATTTTCAAACATCAAGAGAATCATCTACAAGAAAACATCCAATTTATTCAAGTTTATCATCATTCTCTTCATTCTACATACTCTTCCAAACTTAAACATATATGAGGATCATTTTTATTGAGTGTGTTATATACAATTTCACATCACCATCTTGTCTGAAAGAAATAATACTGTAAAATCCTTAAATTAAATCGTTACAACTGAAAATTCTTTAATAGTCAAATATTTAAATCTAGACATTTGATAACTAATCCTAAAATAAAATACGATACATACACTATAACTACTTATTCTTGATCTAATAATCTAATCTAAGGAAATTACTCCACTAAAAGTTGTCACAACTTCTTAGCTCTCAACGTCAATGACGGTCTTAGTATGTAAAAACAACACTTCAATGACATACTACATCTCAATCTCATTAAGTAATACACAATTTTAAAACAAGTATTGTTCTAAACCAGTGCAGTAACCGAAAAAATCAAACATGACACATGCGTTCTTCCAAAAATATTCTTTACAAATACAAATAATATTTCTATAATAACCAATTAGTTTCAATAATTATTATAATCGCATCCCCTGAAAATAAACAATAATTCACATCTATAATAATCAAATAAATCAAATACACACATTTATTCTATAAAAAATAAATAAATCAATTCGTTGGCGTCCAGTTCCAATCCAACACATGTGGAGGCCTAAAGCTCCTCCTAAGTAGCCTCCTCTAGGGTTAATTGAATGATAATGTGGTATGGGATGGATTAACCCTAGAGGAGGCTACTTGAGAACTTAAGGAAGAAGTAATGCGTCAATATTCAAATCTTGTTAATGTAGGTATATAAACTTCTTTATATTTGCACCAATTGGGTCGTGTAGGTTTTATTCAATTTGATGCAAATTTTGAGAACGAAATTTCTTTTAAGAGAGAAGAAAATATAATATCCTAAAATCAAAAGACTAAAAATAATTATAATTTCAAAATTTAAAAATATTTTAAATTATAGATTATTATTAATATTATTATTATTATTATTATTATTATTATTATTACTATTATTATTATTATTTGACACTATTCTTTCTTCACAAGATCCAACTAATTACACACTTATTTTAATATATTTATTTGTCACTAAAATAATATCTTCCAAAAAATCAAATTAAAAGATTATTATATTATGTTAATAGTTAAAATAAAAATAAATAAATATAATATCACTATTTTATATAAGCCACTAAATGAATTAAATATATATAAAATAGGTACAAATAGACAAGCACACATATAGAGAAATTTAAGCCTAATATTATTAATAAAATTATTATTATACTTACGAACATATACATTTTAAGGTATTTTAACATGAAGAACATGTTTTAACAATTCTATAGTAAAATAGGTACTCTAAAATATTTATAGTATATTCAAAATAGTTATTTATAATATAATTAATTAAAGTAACAAATAGATAGAAGTAATTAAAATATAACTATATGCACATTTATCATTTAGTCAAATACGTATAAAACTAGCACATTGTAGAAAACACACATACAACGAAAATTAATTTTAAAATTTATCAACATATGTTATAAAATAATTTTAACATCAAATTTATTATTTAAAATTCTATTCAATTAATAAAATAGTTTACTATAAAATTTGGGGTGTTACAATTCTCTCGTCGTGAAAGTCATTTCGTAGTAAACAATACGAGAACTAATATCTAGCTAACGACACACTCGAGGTTCAAACTTAGTCTATAAACATGTTTAAGACTTTCACTAATTCAAGCACAATATGTGAAAACCACTTAGCTTAGTATGATAGGCTAGCATAACACATAAATCAATTAAACATCTCACATTAAACAACTCAATTATGAAGCAAATAACATGAATAATCAGTATCATTTATACATAAAACTAAGCATGTAAATTTCAGTCAACAACAACTTACTACATTTAGTTTGATCAAATAACCCATGAATCAAATACCCTTTCAACTTTAACTAACTTTTCAAATAATATTTCTACAAGTTTTATTCTTCTTAAAGAACGTTTAAATCCTAACCACAATTACTCTACCAAAGTTTGATAGATAGTGAAACATTTAAAATATTTCACCTTCAAGAAATACAAACATAAACGCATATAATAACTCAGTGACATGCAGTCACTTAGGTTTTTTGTTTTAAATTAAAAGAAAACTAATGTGTATAATCATAGTGAAATAAGACAAATATTTTCACATATATTTCAAATGCACTCAAAGTCTAACTTAATTTCAAAGTCTAACTTTATTTTTAAGTCTTATACAAAATGTTCATTTATAGAACTCCTAAAATAGTTATATGTCCTTATCAAATCAGACAATATAGAACAAATACGATACTAACATGATACACTTATTTATGTAAGCAAGTTACATAGGAAATCAAACATACTTAATTGAATGTTTAATTTATGTATACACCTCCAACTTAATATTCACACCACATAAACAATTATGAGCATTCAATATTGATGTCACATAAGACTCATAATCAATCCAAATTGTATAAGAGATGAACATGACTTTTAACTATTTCAAAAATAAAATTAACAAGTATTTCTAACAATAATAACATCAGGTTATTGTCGTCTATTTTATCGATGATGAGTCATCGGGATAGCTAGTCCCTCTTACTTATATAGGGTAACCATAACTGTCTCATCCAAATTCAAATATGAGTAATTAAGAGTATCTTTAACATGGTTTGAGAGTGTGAAGGCGGTGCCACAACTCTTGCTCCTTACTTCAAGTTAAAAATCCACTTAATTACACAATTCCAATAATTTATTTGTAAGTTACAACTAGTTATAACAACAAAATAAAGGACAATTGCATCAATATGAATCACCAATTAAAATAAAGAAATATAGAATTATTTCACTTTTAAACACTCTCAATTACTCTAAAAACTATTCACAAAGTCTCAACATTTAGAACGCCTAAAACACAAACACTTTCACATTCACCTAATCTCATATACATGCATATAAGTAATTCAATAATTGGTATCATGATGTCGAATATTCTTATAGCAATCCAACAACAAGAAATTTATCACAATTAAATTATTAATTAATCATTTTTTTTAATCAACCTTTATCCTTTAACAAAAATGGAAACAAAGATTTTTCAATTAACATATAAAGTAAACAACTATTTTTACTTGAAGTTAATATAACAATCATAAAACCAAAATAAATCCCGTAGTACATAAATCATTTTAGTATTAATCAATACTCTAAAATTTGATTTCAAACACTTAAATTATTTTAAAAGGATCACTTATCTTTTAATACTATAAAATAACTTTTCTTTAGAATTTCAAACTTTTCCTTTTATTACTTTTTAATAAATCTTACGATTTTTTTGTAACTATTTTTAAAATTAATAAGATTACTAAAATTTC
>JBBPBT010001328.1:2585350-2619226 GCA_037974875.1 Cicer bijugum | reverse complement strand
TTTTTTATATCAACAGTGTTCCCCTCCAATCCCTCTTTCCTCTTTTTAGAATCTTGCTAAGGTGTATTTATAGAGTTTTTTTTTTTATTTGTTTAGTTGTTTTCTTGCTTTCCTTGGTCTTCTCCATCAATTTTCTGTTTGATGTTTAATTTCTTTGCTCATAATTTGAGTTATACTGCACATCTGATCCATTCACGATTTTAGCTTTATTTGTTTTTATCTGATTATCTTCATCTGTTTGAAAAGAGTTGGTTTGTTAGGTTAGAGAGCATTTTTATTTGCAGATTTGGTTAATTTTTGTACATGATTCAACCATATTTGTCTTTTAGTTTTTTTTTTGTTTCAAACTCAGAATTTTGTTTTTTAGTTTTTATCATTTGTACAGTGGATGACTTATAAAAATTATGTTTTTAATTATTTACAAAAGGCACAAGGATAGTGCTTCAAGCAGTGTAGCAAGAGAAAAATTCAAATAAGGCAAGCAGCTAGAGCAAAAGCAAGGCAATGCAATAATAGGAAAAAAATAAGGCATGCAGCAACTGGCAGGGCAACATAAAAATGGCTTTTTTGTTTTTGTTTTTGTTTTTGAATTATAATTTTATTTTGCTTAAAATTATAATTGTAATTTAAAATTGTAATTTGATTTGGCATTGTAAATCGATGAGCCTATTTATTGTAATTATTTTTATTTCCTTTTTTAATATATATTTTCCTTTTTGATGTATTTTTAAAAAATTGGACAAAATTGGGGTACTACAGCTGCTCCTCTTTAATTATATTTTACTTGAAAAATATGGAAAAAAATGAATAACATTGGTATTCATTTTCATGTTATCAGGTAAAAGATAAGTAAATATAAGGACCAAAATTGTATCCCATAACAAATGCATGTATTAAAGTGTCCTTGAAATGTTAAAGTGGGAATGATGCAATTTTTTTTAGATGTGCAAAATGATCGTCTTTAGATTGATTATCGATGCATAGATCGACATGAGTGAAAATAATTATCTTCGGATTGTTTACCAATGTGTAGATCCATAGAAATAAAAGTGACTGTCTTCGAATTGGTTACTTATGCTTAGATTGACAGAAATAAAAATGATCGTCTTTGGATTGTTTACTGATGCGTAGATCTATAAAAATAAAAAATGATCGTATTCGAATTGACTACCGATGCATAGATTGACATAAATGAAAGTGATTGTCTTTGGATTGTTTACCGATGCGTCGATCTATAGAAATAAAAAATGATCATCTTCGAATAGGTTACTGATGCGTAGATCAACAAAATGTAAGTGGTCATCTTCGGATTGACTACTGATGCATAGATCAATAGGAATGTAAAAAAAATGTTACTGGACCAATCCTGTGGGTAGATAAAGAGGGAGAATAAGGATATGATACATGCAATTCGAACGATATGGTATAAATGATTCATGCATCTGTTATGCATTGAGTATAGGTAAAGTGTCAATGAATATGCAATGATCATATGAGTATGAGTAAAATATGCATGATTTATGTGTGTCATGCATTATAGATCAATTTTTATTCATTTCTTTGATTCCCTGATCCTTATGGTCTTCTATGCCCCAAGATTCAATGGATGAATAAAACAAATATTGTTTCCACATGATGACTCTTCGTATCTATCGAGTGACCACTTTTCGAGGTGAAGCACAATCCACTATTCAAAATGATTACTCTTCATTTTTCTTATATGCACCCATACATGTTAAGAGTCTATCGAGTTCCCAGGATATGCTTTCCAAGTGTCAAAGTACTTAAAAAAATTTATTTCGCATGTTTCAAATTCCAATGTTTATTATCATAAAACAACATTTTAAAACACTAGAACAATCAATAATGAAACTAGATTAATTTAGAAAGAGTGTTTCATACAACATCGAATGTCCACATTGGAAAAAGTACATTCACTACATCGGAAACAAAACAATTGGGGTTACAATGTAAGGACGAGTATGCTTAGGTTAAGTTGAAGGGATAACAAACTCTATTTATTCTTGTAATTTATGCATTCTCGTTGGTCAGCTTCCAAGAATAATAACTTCCTAGTTTGAAGCGCTTGATTTTTTTTATCCCTAACTTTTGCATGGACCGCTTTTCCAAGTTTTAATCCATCAGGATGCTCTAATTTTTGCCTAGGTGGCATTTTCAGGTTTTCCATCTAGCGAGCCTATTTTTCGATCATTTTTTAGCATAATATTTTTTGACTGCATCTGAATTTATTGGAATTGGAAGGTCATCTCCATCCATTTCTGCGAGTATTAGAGCTCCCCTAGAGAAAGCATTTTCACAAGATATGGTCCTTCATAATTCGGGGTCCATTTTCCATGAGAATCCTTTTTTATGGGCAATATCTTCTTTAATACCAGCTCCCCTTCTTGAAACTCTCGAGGACGAACTTTTTTCTCGTATGCTTTTTTGAGTCTTTTTTTTATATAGCTAGCCATGGCATAGAGCTATTATTCTTTATTCTTCTATGAGATTTAATTGGTCAAATCGTGCTTGAACTCATTCAGTCTTTTCTAGTTTTGTTTCCATCAAGACTCTGATCGAGGGAATTTCAACTTCAATGGGAAGTACCACAAAGGGAACATAGGTTTTATATCCCTTGTTGAGGTACGAATAAAAGTATTGTAGCCATGTAATGCAAACGGAAACATTTTATGCCAATCCTTTCATGTCTCCACCATATTTTGTATGATCTTCTTTATATTCTTATTTGCTGCTTCTACATCCCCATTCATCATTTTATTATTCAGATTGGTCGCATTTTCAATGATTATCTTATTTGGTAAGCCATATCGACAAATCAATTCTCTTTTGATGAATTTGACAACCACACTTTTCGTCACATTGGCATAAGAAGCAGCTTTAACCCATTTTGTGAAATAATCGTAAGCTACCTGGATAAATCGATGACCATTGGAAGCTTTTGGCTCGATGAGTCCAATAACATCCATTCCCCACATTGAAAACGACCATGGTGATGTTAAAACATTCAAAGAGGTGGACGGTACATGTACTTTATCAGCATAGATTTGAAACTTATGACATTTCTTTACGTAACTAAAGCAATCAGATTCCATAGTCAACCAATAATAGCTAGCCCTTAAGATTTTTCTTGCCATTGAATGCCCATTTGCATGAGTTCCGAAAGAACCTTCTATTGAATGATTTTTTTTGCTTCCACTTGATCCACACATCTGAGGAGAACCGTATCATGATTTCTCTTATAAAGAACATCACCATTTAAAAAGAAATTCATTGACAACCTCCTTAAAATCCTCTTGTCGTTCTTAGAAATACCCAATGGATATTCTTTATTCTTAACATATAATTTGATATAATAAAACCATGGCTTGCCATCAGACTCTTTTTCTATCGATAAGCAATATGTTGGCTTATCCTTTTGTTGGATTTTTATGATCGACACATCCTAACTGATACTTATTTTGAACATTGATGACAATGTGGCCAGGGCGTCAGCCAATTGGTTTTCTTCTTGAGGAATATGGTGAAAAGAGATATGCTCGAAGTGTTCTACCAATTTTTTGATATGTGTATGATACGGAATCAATTTGGAATCTCGAGTTTCCCACTCTCCTTTTGTTTGATGGATGACCAAATATGAGTCTCCATATACCTCAAGAACTTTTATCTTTGATTCAATGGTTGCTTTAATTCCCATGACACATGCCTCATATTCTGCAATATTGTTTGTTCAATCAAAACACAATCTAGCCGTAAATGGAGTGAACTGGTTCTATGGGGAAATCAAAATGGCTCTAATTCCATGCCCTAATGCATTAGAAGCACCATCAAACACCAAAGTCCATTTTTCTTTATCAGATGATTCAGTCTCTTCAAATAAAGTCATGATACCTTCATTGGGGGAATTCACACTACATTGATTGATAATCTTCTATAGGTTGTTGGGCTAAATACTCTGCAGGGTGCTTCCTTTGATAGCTTTTTGTGTAACGTATACCAAATCGTATTCTAATAACAACATCTGCTAGCGGGTAATCCTTCCAGTAAGAGCAGCTTTCTCGAAGATATATTTAATTGGGTCCATTTTAGACCCCAACCAAGTTGTATGACATAACATGTATTGTCTCAACCGACGAGCAGTCCATGCTAATGCACAACATGTTCGTTCAAGCAGTGAATATCTTGTTTCACACCTGGTGAAATTTTTGCTCAAATAATATATAGCATGTTCTTTCTTATGAGATTCATCATGTTGCCCCTAGTACGTACACAAACCATTGACCTATCAAGTATTGTCAAGTACATAATAAGTGGTTTTCCAAGAACTGGAGGCACTAATATTGGAGGTTTTTGACAAGTATTGCTTAATCTTTTCGAAAGCTTTTTGACAATTCTCATTCTATTCAACCTTTTGTTCTTTAAGCAACAACTTGAAAATTGGCTCGCATGTAGTGGTGAGATGTGATATGAACCAGACAATGTAATTCAATATACCCAAAAAGCAACAAACTTCTTTTTCTGTGAGTGGAGCGGACGTTTCTTTTATTGCTCTTACTTTATATGGGTCCACTTCTATCTCTTTTTGACTAACGATAAACCCAAGTAACTTGCCTGATCTTACACCAAAAGTGCATTTAGTAGGGTTTAAACAAAGTTTGAACTTCCTTAGTCGCACAAACAACTTTTGAAGGTTAACAACATGGTCTTCTTCGGTCCGAGATTTTGCAATCATATTGTCCACATAAACCTCTATTTCCTTATGCATCATATCATGAAACAAAGTTACCATTGCTCTTTGATAGGTTGCCCCATCGTTCTTCAATCCAAATGGCATCACTTTATAATAGAAAGTCCCCCATTGTGTAATGAATGTAGTTTTCTCCATATCTTCAGGAGCAATCTTGATTTCATTATACCTTGAGAAACCATCCATGAAGGAGAAAAGAGAATAATGAGCAGTTTTATCTACTAGGACATCAGTGTGAGGCAAAGGATAATCTTTTAGGACTAACTTTATTTAAATTCAGATAATCAACGCACATTCGAACCTTTCCATCATTTTTTGGAACTGGGACAATATTAGCAACCCATTGAGGATATTTTGCTACTGCTAAGAAACCAACATAAAATTGCTTCTTAACATCTTCTCTAACTTTAAGTGATATATTAGGCCTCATCCTCGTCAATGTTTTGTTTAATTGGAGCACTTTCAAGTTTGAGTGGTAACTTATGTTCAACTATGTTAGTATCTAACCCAGACATATCCTGATATGACCATGCAAAGACATCCACATAATCATATAAAAGTTTAACCAGCTTTTTCTCATTCACTTTCTTTCATAGACATACCAATTTTAACTTCTTTCTTATCATGTTCATTCCCTAAATTGATCACCTCAATAGGTTCTTGATAGGGTTGGATTATCTTAGCTTCCTGTTCAATTAACTTTTCTAGTTCTGGGGGAGGCTCACGATCGTCTTCACAATCCTCATCAGCGTGATTAATTAGGTGTTCAAAATTACAAGAAGGGTTTCTAGCGTTGTTATTGTCAACATATTCATTTTCATCTCTACATTGTTTAAATTAAGAGGAAAAGGAAAGAAAAAAAGGAAATATGAATAAAGATTGCTAAAAAAGAAAATAGAAAAACAAAAAGCAATTGGAGAATTCAAAAATGCATTTATTGATAATAAGTATGGAATTGAAATACATGCTCCCTATTAAGTATCCTTATAGCCTTGGACAGAGCAAAAGGAGTTAAAATACACAATTACTTTGAATATGAATTACCAAACACGGGAAACTCGATGATATTCCAATTGTTGAGATTGTCGTTTAGAGGACAAGGGTACACCAATTTGAGGGTATCATCATCAACATATATTATTATGGCGCTTTGAAACGTTTGATGAATGTCAATAAACAAAATCTTCTGTGAATTTGGTACCTGATTTTCCAAACGAGCCATCTTTCTTTCCATTTTTTCCTTCATAGCCTTGTCTTTGTCAGCTTTAGTAGGTACATATCCCAAACGGTACCAATCGTTTTTTTAAGGTATTTCTATCAATTTCCCTAATTTAACAAAAGCTCCTCCTTCCAACATGGATTTTTTAGACTTCAATGATGTGGTAGATAGTTTAGGTTCTTTTAAATGAAATCCTTCACCCATGAAGATAGCATTGGTGATTTCTAATGCTTGGAAGGAATTCTATATGGCGTCCTCTATGTCTTCAATGTATCCCGTAAAAGATAGATGACTCACTATCATATTTTCTTCCCCAGATATTATCACCAATTTATTGTTCACTATAAACTTTAGCTTCTAAAGGAGGGTGGATGTCACTGCTCCAACAGCGTGAATCCATAGTCTCCCTAAAAGGCAACTGTACGCCGACTTAATGTCCATCACTTGGAAGGTTATTCCAAAGTTATGGGGTCCGATTTGAATCGACAGGTCAATCCCACCAACAACTTTTCTTCTGGATCCGTCAAACACTTTCACCACCATAGCACTCGGCTTGAAACAAGCCCCATCAACAAATAGTTTTGATAGTGTTGATTTCGGCATGACATTTAATGATGAATCATTATCAACTAGCACTCGTGCAAGAATATGATCATGACATCTCACAGAGATGTGTAGTGCTTTATTATGCTCCGTCCTTTCAACGGTAATTCAAGATCGCTAAAATTCAACCTGTTACAGGCGGTGATATTACCGACAACTCCACTAAATTGGTCGACAGTGATATCATGAGTGACATGGGCCTCGTTTAAAACTTTCATCAGTGCCCTTCTATGTGCTTCAAAGTTTAATAACAAAGAAAGAACATATATATTGGAAGGGGTTTGATTTAGTGGATCTACCATCTTATACTCAATTTGCTTTATAAACTTCAAAAATTCGTTAGCTTCTTCTTCACACATTGACTTTTTGCAAGTTTCTGATACTTTTATAGCATGATACATAACCTCTTTTCCCTTTTTCTCCATAACCTTCCTTTTTCCTAAGTTGTTCAAGAGTGTATACTCGACCACTCTAGGTCATCACACCAATCCTTGAAATATTGGTGACATCAATACCTTGAGGTTTAAAGTTATCACCTGATTGATGATTGACTAAATGAGATGTGACTTCATAACTCCATGGTACCGCCTTGTTGTTTTTATAAGGAAAATACGTTGGTGTTTGAAAAATTATTGCATTTTTCCCATTATGAGTTGGCTTAGGATTCTCTTTTCTATAGAGGATTTCCAATGGTCTCGGGAAAGATATATTATTTTCCATGCATGGCTCTATGGTCGATACATGATCATATTTTGTATATTGGTCTATCTCTTCTTCAATGAGATTGACAGCGGTATCTCTGTGACCCGACAAAGGATTATTCCCTACGTTGGGATTGTCTTCCTTGAAGGTAAGACATTTTGCATTAATCAATTCTTGCACTTTAGTTTTTAGGGCTTGACAATCTTCGATAGAATTTCCCACGGCTCCGACATGGTATTCACATTTGGCGTTTGGATTATACCATTTCATAAATGGTGGTTCTAAAGGTTTCATTGGGCTCGGGACTACCATTGAATTCTGGAGTAGGTGAGGCAACAATTGGCTGTATGTCACGGGAATCGGGTTAAAATGATTTACCTTTTATTTCTCGGTTAATTGGTGGTTTGTAGTGATTCGGGGTTGGATTTTGGTTCCATGGGTTTTGTTGGGAAAACGTGACAAGTGGTGGTTGGACCATAGGTGGTTGATAAAAAGGTGGCCTTGAAGGGTGATATTGTGGGTATGGAGCTTGTGAAATCGCAGACACATAGGGATAGGGAATGTAGGGAATTTGGGGTATGGGGCGATGAAAATTTGGAGGTCGATAAGAATTCATAGCTGGAGAATAAGAGACCCTTGGATTTGGCATTACAACATTAGCATCCCCCTTCTTTTTTTTGTGAAAGTTGTATGGGGTCTTTTCATGCCACTTGTTGCACATACAATCTTGCCACTCCTCATCCCACTTTCTATCATTTCTCCTATCATGATCAGGTCAAAAAAGTTTGATGACATACTCCTAATCATCTTATCATAAAAAGGTGACTGGAGAGTATCCATAAACATACCAACCATTTCTCTTTCAAATAAAGGGGGTTATACTTGTGATGCCATTTCTCTCCACCGTTGTGCATATTCTTTGAAAGTTTCATTGCACTTTTTTTAATGAATTTTGCAGTTGCATCCTATCACGGGCCATGTCAAGTATTTCCACGAATGAATTCGATTTCGCTCAAGATGCATATACCAACTATCTTGAAAAAATGAATGAGAAGTTTGTTGTTATGAGCATGAGAAGCCATTTCTCTGCAATACATAGTTAGATGATTTTTAGGACAAGTGGCACCTTTGTATTTTCAAACTCAGGAACCTTGAATTTTGGAGGGGTAGTCACATCGGGAACCAAACACATATCAACAGCTTCGAGACCATAGACATTATGCTCCTCAATTGCTTTTATTCTCTCTTCTAAAATGTGGAATTTCTCTTTCGATTGTGTATCATCCCCAACGTGAGGTCGTAGCCAATTCTCGTTAGCATCAAAATGGGGTACTTGAGGTGCACTATATGGAATATTTTATGATGGTATAGTGATTTAGGGTGGCACATAGCCTAGATGAGGTGAGAATTGTGGTTGGTTAAGGTTTTGGGGGTTGATAGCTGAGTTGTTTTGGTTATTGTCCATGGGGTTGATGACTACAGGCAGAGTATAACCAGGTGGGAGACCATATATAGGAAATTGTGTAGTTGTTGTATGAAACAACTGCTTAGTCAAGGTAAAGCCTAGTGGGTGAGAATGAGTGGTATGGTGTTCTTCATATACAATTAGTGGATCCCCATCTATATTATCCTTCCTTGCCAAAGCATGTTTAGCTTCCAAGATTCGATCAACCTTTTTCTTCAGTTGGTTAACATCTGCTCTTATCACTACTTAGTTTTGCTCGAGTTCATCAATGATCTTGGAGTTTGTGCGAGTCTGATAAGGGTGTTGGGGAAAAAGCTTTATTGATTTTTTTCTGTTTTTTATTCAATAAATAAATAAATAAAATTTCTATGCATTAAAATATGAATGAAGATTAAATCAATAAGTTAATAATGATAGTTGGATGTTGGGGAATCATAAGCCTTATGTAATTTTTTTTAACAAGAACGAATTATTAGTGAAGAAATTATGGGGATCGAAAATCGAAATAGAAAATCTTTCATTAATGAGAAAAAGAGTACATCACATTTAAATTAAAAACTACATTGACTATGGGATTTCAATATTCTCTTTTAATAGGACAACCAAACTTCTCCTCTAATTCTTCTACCAAATTTTTGCAATATTCAGCGAACTTGTAGACTTTGACTAAAGTATTCAACAAATGCATTAGCGCATCAATCTCTCTTAGATGCTTTGGAATTTTTATGATTTCTTGATTATTTAGCATTGCCAATTTTTAAAAGCAGTCTTTCCATTTTATCTTCTTCAATTGACCTAGCAACATAATAAAACGATCCTCCCGATATATGTTTCGTCCTTTAGGTCACTATAGATTTTTTCTAGGTAATCAATGTAATTCTTCAACTCACTAGAATTCTCCACTTATATTTTTAGTGCGTCTTGACGTTTTGAGAGTAATTCTTCAATTTCTTATTTGTGTTGCTTCTCATTCCTTACTTGACTCTCACACTCAGCTACCATTTCTTTCAGTTGTTTCTTTAAATCTTCAAACTCATTTTTTTATCTTCTTCTCAAAGGTTGCTAATTTTGTCCACAACTGCTTCCACATATAGGGCTCTTCGATAGCTGCATTCTTTTCTTGTTTTCGCACATCTAACTCTTCATTTGCACCTCTCAAAAAATCTTGTATGTCAAATTTATTTTCTTTTTCAGTTTTCAACCTCTTGTTGCTTTTTTCAATAAACAGACTTTTACATGTGTTTTCTAACCATAAGTTGTCATTCTCCTGGGAGACTTTTTTTAACTTTGCATGTAGCTCTTTTTTCTCCTCTTTGGATTTCAACAATGACGCTTTGAGTTCTTGTTTTTCTTCATCGGTAGCAAGGTTAGGTTTAGGTATTTCCTGATCACTCGAGGGTGTACTATGGAAAGGCAACTTGATTTCTTGGACTCTATTTTTTACCCATTATTGATAGGGTTCTTTTGTCCTACAACTTCTGCATCCAAGTACTTTTCCTTTGCTAATGATCATTTTCCAAGCTCGACTTATCCTTTGCAACATTGGTGGGTCTACTATACTAGTATTGTGCAAAACAAAAGCTTCCAACGACTTATCATCTGGTTTTTCTAACATAGGGTAGCCAAGCTATCTCATAGCTACAGTCGGATTATAATTAATATATCATTTGGTTCCCAAGAGAGGTACATTTGGGAAATCTCTGCATTGACATATTACTTCCTCCACCCCTTATTCTCTATGATACCATGAAATTGTGTCCATAGTAAGGCTAACTATACTCTGAGCCCATTCACGATTATTTTTAATTCCAACATGATACCCTTTCTTGAACATATATATGAGACATGAACCAAGTATACAACATTGGAGCACAACAAAAAGTTGCTCCCTTTTTCTTCTCATGTCGCATATGTAGATAGTAGTATACATCAGCCAGAATCGTGGGAACTGGATTTTGTTCACGTTTGTAAAAATCTAAGAAGACATTGATAGCAGCAAATTCTACAAAATTATCAAGGTTTGGGAATAAAACAATACCATAGATAATCAGAGCCAAAACATAAAAAAAAAATACTCAATTCTTTTTTAACGGCTAAATCCTGGCACTTTTGCTCTAGATATTTTATTGAAAAGCCATTAATGGCTCCTTTTTCCTCTTTTGTACTTGTCAACACTCTTATGTCGATTTTCAACACTTCAGATATTGCATCCAAACTCAGTGGTTGCCTAGTATATCGATGAGGATTTCCTTTCTCTAGGGGGTAACCCAATATTCGTTCAAATTCCTCTAATGTCGGGGCCAACTGAAAGTCATGAAAGGTGAAACATCTTAAGAGACGGTCGTAATATTGAGCCAATACCGTGAGGGCCCCTGTTTGGGCATTCACTGCCAAGAGATTTAGGATCTTCCTATATTTGCGAAAGAAACTCTCACGATGTATAGTTTTCATTTGATTGTTGGTGTCACTTAAACTTTTCAAATCAGGTTGCTTGAACTTTAAAAGTAAAGTTTTTTTTATCCCATTGTCCACATTAATTTAACGCGTAACTAAGGTTCTTATGATTCCCCAAAAATCCTAAAAATTGATTCAAAAATGCCAATTCATTTTCAAAAGAATGGAATTATGTAGAATAATTGTTATGAACATATAACATTTCGAATGAATGTATAAGGTATTTTCGCTTATATGAATATTCTTATGATGAAAGGGTCTATTTACTTATGTAGTGAAACTCTCACAAGGGTGGCTCTATAGTTGTAAACACAGTTCCTAGAGCCAGTAATCCTATTTTAGAATATTGTCAACAACAATAGGTAACTTATTAGAAGTGAAAATACCCTCAACAAGATCAAACTCTAGGTGAGAACTTGATGCTAACAAAAGAGGATGTACATCCAGAAGGCTGCCACTACACAATCTCGAAACTAAACTTAAGTTTTGTTCAAACTTGGGTATAAGGTTCCACTCATAAGTGTGTGTCTTAGTAAAAGTGTAGGGTGTGGAATAAGTATGATTCAATAACTTCATAATGATAATAACACATATATACATAATAAATAAATAAGTAAATGATCTACAAATTTTTTAAAAAATTAATAAGAAGAGTAATGTCAACTAATACTTATTAAGAAATAATAAACACATAAAATAAAGAAAATGAAAAACAAATAAATATAGAAAAAGTTAAAAATTATGTACAATTAATTTGTTAGGCTTCACTCTCTAAATTTCTCCAGTGGAGTCACCAGCTATCGTGACTTAAAATTTCGAGTGTTTCTCAAATTCAATGGAGTCGCCACCAAAATTTATTTTAAAATAAGGAAAATATTGGGAAACCCTTAAAAATAAAAAATAAAAATAAAAAGTGGTCTTTCAAACCAAATTTTGAGTTCGGGAGTCGATTATGCATAGGGAAGGTATTAGCACCCTACGACATCGATTAAAATACGGGTATCTATAATTAATTGTGCAAGATTAATATTAACTTAAATATATTTATTTCTCATTATTATTAAATATAAATAAAATTATTACTGTTTTTTATAGGGTGTTGAAAAAATTGTGTGCTTAAGAAATAAAGAACAAAAAAGAAATTTATTAATGTGTTTGACAAAAACGTGATCTTACCTCTACGTATCTCCCAGTGTGATGGAGAAATCAAAGCTACGTAATTCTTGGTTAATGCATATGTATTGATTGTTTTTAAAGAAAATTTATTTTGTTATAAAAAAGTTTGATGAAAAGAAAAACATAAAACAGTTTGATTTGAATAAGTATTTCAAAATATGAGTTTTAGAACAATCAAGTTGTACAACTTGTGTCTCAAAACTCAAGGATTAAAGAAGATGTCACATCTAATATAATCTACTTTTTTTTTTATTATTATTCTCGATTTTTAAATCGAGTTTCAAAATCACCAAGTAGTACAACATGTGTTTTAACAACTCAAAGATTAAGAAATTTACATCTAAATAATCAAATTTAAAAAGTTAGTTTTATATTTATTTATTTAAAAAATAAATCTTACAATTATCAATTGTATAAATTGTGTTCTGCAACTTTGGATTAAAGAATGTCATTTCTAGTTAACTTTTAATAATAATTTTTATTTACTAATTTATTTATAAATTTTATTTTATTAACTTATCTATGAAGATGAGATTTAGAACCGCCAAGTTGTCGCAACTTGTATCGTAATAACTCAAAGATATAAAGATGTCGCATCAAATTAATCTTTAATAAAATATTTATTTGTATTTTTTTTATGAAAATTGATTTTTATTTATGAAACAAATGAATTTTGAAATCATAATAAGAAAGTAAATAGCCTGAAATCTCAAACACATATATTTGCCATTTATTTGTTTTCTTTTTTTAAGCCTAACTTATCATAAGTACAAAATAACAAAAAGGTTAACAGAAAGTAACCCTAAAAAAAATGCACACTTGAAGAGAGAATGGGCGGCCGCTGCTGGTGTTTGTAGGAAACCCAAATAGGGAGCATTTAGACAAGTGGAGCAACAGCTTGACGGAGCTTACGGCGGCAACGACTGTAAGTTTTGGTGAGGCGACGGATATCCTTAGTGGCTTGGATCCTCAAATCCTGATCGTCCAGTTGTAGCAGCTCCAAGGCTTTCTGTATGGGTATTGTTGTTGTCTCTCTATCATTATCGTCCAACGTTGTAGGAGAAATCTCCATTGCTCGAATTTCAGAGAGAGAGAGAGAGAGAGAGAATGTGGCAGCGTCGAAGATTTGTGATTTCTAATCTTATTTTTATTTTTCATTCATAATGTTATCTTAAAATAAATAAACTACATTTTTAACAAAAAAAGAATTTTCATTTGCAGATTTGGTTAATTTTTGTACATGATTCAACTACATTGCCTTTTAGTTTTTTTTTTTTTTTTTTTTTTTCTGTTTCAAACTCAAAATTTTGTCTTTTAGTCATAAGATGTTTGTCACATGGAAAGAGCAACACAAAATCTCTATAAAAGGCAGGGAGCTCTCCATTATCAGACACACAACAACATTGCATAAAAAGATCTAGTATCTAAAAGCTATCAAGAGAAATTTCCATCATCTCTTTATAATTTCTATAATCCTACACTAGATCTTTGAAATATTTTTTTTAAAAAGTGTTTAAGTAAAGAGAAACAATCATACACATATCACTTTGTAATTTCCATGTGAGTTTCACTTGAAAATAGTTGGAACTAGTATGAAACAAGATTGTAAGCTTGGTGAGGCTAAAGAATACACAAAGTGTAATCAACCTATGTGAGAGGTTAATCAGTTTGATGATTAGTAAAAACTCACAAGTGTTTGAGGACTGGACGTAGCCTTTATTGGGTGAACCAATATAAAAGTTGTGTTTGTCAATGTCTATTCCTTCTCTCTTTTATTCAACTTAAATTCAAAGGTTTAAATTCTTATCCTCACGACTCGCATCCTCCCTTAGAGGATAACTTTTCAAAACACGTGAAAAACCTTTTTTAACATCAAAATCCCTATTCAACCTCCCTTCTAGTGATATTTAGCTACATCAATTGGCATCAGATCAAGGTTCTCTGGAAAATTGCATCTAACAATGTAAGAGAAAAGATCCAAAAGGAAAAATGTTAAAAGCTAAGTATATTCCTAAAGAAGGATCATCTAGCCGACCTCCTTATTTTGATGGCACAGATTACAACCACTAGAAAGGTAAGATGAGACTATTTCTCATATCACAAGATAACAACATGTGGTCTATGATTGAAAACGGGGATCACGTCATCAGAACCAACAACACACATTCAACCTCCGATGAGAAACATCAACCATATTGGACAACATATGAAAATGCTAAGGTACTCCTAAACTCTAAAGCTCATTTATTTCTAACGTTTGCTTTGAGCGGGGAAGAACATGATATAGTTGAAGAATGCAAAAACACTAAGGAACTCTTGGACACTCTAAGGATCCATCATGAAGGATCAAGTCACATAAAAGAAGCAAGGATTGACATGGGAGTAAGAGATTTTGAACTATTCGAAATGAAGGAGGAGGAAACCATTGATCAAATGTTCTCAAGGTTAACAATCATAATAAACAACTTGAGATCTCTTGGAAAGGTATACTCCGTTTAAGAGAGGATAAGAAAAATCCTAAGCAGTTTACCAAAAGAATGAAGACCAATGGTGACTGCCATCACAAAAGCAAGAGACTTGGCGAACATGAAATTAGAAGATATGGTTGGAACTCTAAGAGCTCATGAACCATTGTTGCTGGCAGGCAAACCAAGCAAAAAGGGAAGAATGATTGCTCTAAAATCAATCCAATAGAAAGTTCATCCTCCAAGAAGACTGAAGATGGAAAGTTCATCCTCAAAAAGAAAAAACTGACAAAAGTAATATAACTTGTTTTGGATGCAACAAGATGGAACACTACAAAACTGAGAGTCCTCTAAACAAAAGAAACTCAAGAAGATTTCCTTACAAAAATAAATCTATGTTGATTACATGGGATGATAATGAAGAGTCATCCTCAGAGCAAGAGAAGGGAGAAAAGGCCAACCTCTGTCTCACGGAAAAATTAGAAATTGTAAAGGTAATCATTTCAGAACTATGTCCTACTTGTGAAAAGTTAGAAATTGAATTTGACAATATTTTAAATGACTCAAACACTTTATCTCATAAATGTGGTTTTCTCAAAAATCAACTTTGTGAAATAAAGAAACTCAATGAGTAACTTCAAGCTAAGAATGAGAAGTATGAAAAAAAATCATTCTACATTTACAGCTATCTCACGAGAAATTATTTGAGGAACAAACACTTTTAAACAAAAATAATGTCAGAATTCATCCTCCAGAAGAGGACGCTAAAAAGGAAATCTTCAAAATAGAGGTTGAAGAACTACAAAATGACATTTCCATCTTTGTTAAATCTACTGAGACATTGCAGAAGATAATGGGAACTTAATTTGGAATCTTTGACAAAGGTGGTATTGGATTTAAAACTTCTCAAAAACAAAAATTATATGAAATTTTTTTCATGCCTAAAAAACAAGAGGATAGGCCAAAATGCATTTTTTGCAAAAAAAGACTTAGACATACTTACAAAAACTTTCATGCTAAGAAGAAAGCTGAAAACATAAATAATGGATGTTTATTTTGTGGTAAACATGGGTACCATGATTCTATTTGTTATCACTAAAGGAAAATCCTCATAAGAAGAAAAATTAACCAACAAGGACCCAATGCTATATGGGTACCTAAGTACTTTTAAACTCTAACACAAGTTCATCCTCTAATCAACAAAAGAAAGCCTTGGTACTTGGACAGTGGCAACTCAAGGCATATGACATAGGATAAGCACTGCTTTATTTCCATGGAGATAAAGGATGGAGGATCAGTCATGTTTGGTAACAATGATAAAGCTCAAATAAAAGGTACAAGTATTATTGGTAAAAAAATAATTGTGCTAAAATTTAAAATGTTCAGTATGTGGATGTTTTAAAACATAACTTGCTAAGTATTGGTTAATTATGTGATAGTGGATTTGTAGTTATTTTTAAGACTACTCTATGTGAGGTTAAACATTCATCCTCGGGTAGAGTTTCCTTCTCCGGTTTTAGAAAAAATAATTTATATGAACTTTATCTGGATGATTTACCTATTGAATCTTGTTTTGTATCCATTGATAAAGATAAATGGATATGGCACAAAAGAGCTGGTCATACAAGCTTAAATATTGTTTCTAAGCTATCAAAGTTAGAATTAGTTAAAGGTCTTCCAAAAATTAATTTTGAGAAAGACAAAGTATGTGAAGCTTGTGTCAAAGGAAAATGAGTTAAAAGTAGCTTTCACTCTAAAAATATTATTTCAACAAATCATTCTCTTGAACTTATTCACATTGACCTCTTTGGTCCTATCAAAACTCCAAGTCTTAGTGGAAAAAGATATGGTTTTGTAATTGTTGATGATTTCTCTCGTTTTAAATGGGTTTTATTTTTAAAACATAAAGATGAAGCTTTTGAGGCATTCTACCATTTTTACAAAAATATTTGAAATGAAAAATGATCAAAAATTGTCTCGGTGAGAAGTGACCATGGAGGTGAATTCGAAAATGAATCCATTAAAAATATTTTCGAAGAATATGGTGTTTCTTACAATTTTTCTTGCCCAAGAACTCCCCAACAAAATGGAGATGTTGAAAGGAAAAATAGAACTTTACAAGAAATGGCTAGAACTATTTTAAATGAAGTCAACATTGAAAAATACTTTTGGGCTCAAGCTATCAACACAGCTTGTTATGTTTCAAATCGTGCATCTATTAGAAAAAATTTAAACAAAACTCCATATGAACTATGGAAGGGCCGAAAACCAAATATTTCCTATTTTCATTTATTTGGATGTTATTGCTACATTCTAAATAATAAAGAAATTTTGGGAAAGTTTGATCAAAAATCTCATAAAGGTATTTTCTAGGTTACACCACATCATCAAAAGGTTATAGAATATATACTCTTAGGACACAAACTGTGGAGGAATCAATGCATGTTATTTTTGATGAGTTTGATGACTTATGTTTAGAAAATATGGACAAATTTGAAGAAGATGAACATTCATCCTCTCAAGCAACCAATTCAAACGAAAAGGATGATTATGATCCAACCTCTCACCAACCTCTAAGAGGATGGAAAACAATCACGCATCATCATCCTGATCTAATCATTGGGAATAATGTTGATGGTGTTAGAACAATAAATTCTCTAAGAGAAAATACTATCAACATGGCCATGATATCACAAGTTGAACCCAAAACAATTGATCAAGTAATTTGTGACAAATCATGGGTTGAAGCTATGATAGAGGAGCTTTCACAGTTTGAAAGAAACAAAGTGTGGAATCTTGTGCCCCGTCCTCTGGAAAAGTTCATCATTGGAACTAAATGGATATTCAGAAACAAACTAAATGAGGATGGAGAAGTCATTAGAAATAAAGCAAGATTAGTAGCACAAGGTTACAACCAACAAGAAGGAATTGATTATGATGAAACATTTGCACTCGTAGCAAGACTTGAAGCAATAAGAATCCTTTTAGCTTATGCTACTCATAAAGGTATCAAACTATTCCAAATGGATGTCAAAAGTTCCTTTTTGAATAGGTTCATTAATGAGGAGGTATATATTCACCAACCTCCTGGGTTTGAGGGTGAAAAGAAGCCTAATAATGTGTTCAAACTCTCAAAAGCTCTATATGGATTAAAGCAAGTTCCTTGAGCTTGGTATGAGAGGTTAAGTTCTTTTCTAAAAGAAAATGGATTTGTTAGAGGACATATCGATACTACAGTTTTTAAGAAAACTCTTAAAGAGGATATTTTAACTGTACAAATATATGTTGATGACATGATATTTGGATCCACTAATGAACAGATGTGTGAAGAATTCTCCAACCTCATACAAAGTGAGTTTGAGATGAGTATGACAGGAGAACTAAATTTTTTTTTCTGGGTTTGCAAATTAAACAACTAGAAATTGGCATCTTTATCTCTCAAGAAATATACACCAAGGATCTTAAAAAATATAACATGAGTTCGGCCAAGAGTATGGGAACTCCTATGCACCCATCCTCCATACTACACAAGGATGATGAAGGAACTCCAATAAATGAAAAAGAGTACAGAGTGATGATTGGATCCTTGTTGTATTTAACAGCTAGTAGACTGGACATAGTCTTTGCACTCGATCTTTGTGCAAGATTTCAATCCTCTCCTAAAGAATCTTTTCTTACTATAGTAAAAATGATTTTTAGATATCTTGTAGGCATGATCAATCTGGGAATTTGGAACAAGAAATGTTCAAATCTTGACCTCACAGCTTATTGTGATACTGACTATGCGAGAGACAAAGTTGAAAGGAAGAGCACAAGTGGAGCATGCCAATTTCTAGGCAAATCTCTAATAAGTTGTTCATGCAAAAAACAATGTACAATTGCTCTATCAACTATAGAGGCTGAATACGTATCAGCTGCACAATGCTGCTCACAATTACTATGGATAAAAAATCAACTAGAGGATTACCCTCTAAGGTACGCAAAAATTCATATCCTCTGTGATAATACAAGTGCTATAAATCTTTCAAAAAATCCAATTCAACATTCTAGATCTAAACACATTGAAATCAAACATCATTTTATAAGAAACCATCTTCAAAAAGGGGACATAGAATTGATTTTCATTGACACTGAAAATCAGTTAGCTGATATTTTTACTAAATCTCTTTAGGAGGATCGGTTCAAAAATATCTTGGAGAAACATTCCGTCATTAATTTGTCTAAAATTATTGGAATAATTTTTTTAACCATTGTACCATAGTTGTATTTCTCTTGTTGTGATTGTTTATTGTTTATTTGTCAATTCCTGCTGAAAGATCACATCTGGTCTTTAAAAATATACCAAAAGATGAGACGATGGCAAAACACTAGAGGACACAGTGTCCATTTTGGTGTAACTCCCTCTTGTCACGTCAGACAAGGCTTGCACGCCCCTCCTTCCATTGGCCAGTCAATGTGGCGCGACGTCCATGGCCTTCGCTCTGCATTAAATGCACAAATGGCTACACCTGTTTGTTACACGACGCCCCTAGCCTGTATCCTCTATCATCATCATGACTCCCTAGGGAAACGGCTACCTGAACCGCCTCCTTCTCCTAACGGTTACTCCCGTTCAAATTCCATCCTCCTCTACTTAATCCTCCTTCCTCTCTCTCCCATTTCCTCATCAAACATTTCCAACTCAAAAAAACTCTTACTCCTAATCATCGTTCTGCATTCTTAATCCAAAGTTATACACAAATTGCTCGCACTAAATTATCTGCAAAATGCAAAAACACTAATCAAGCTCTAAAAGATATTCAAGATAATTTCTCAAATACTGAGTCTGATTGTCACACCGAAGATCACCCAGAAGCAACTCATTAAGAACCTTTGAACATCATTTCTCCTCATTTGCAATCTGCAACTATTCCTTCTCCATCTACTACTCTTCAATCCCTAAAAACCTCATCCTCCTCTACACCCATAAGATAATCCTCCAGAATCATGTTTGGAGTTGTTTCATCAAGAAAGACGCTTCCTCAAAACTACACTGTTCATGTTGTCGACTTTATTGATTTTGAACAAACACTATCTACAGAGCTCATACTACAAAAACCACCTCAAAAGCTTCAACACCTAAAAAGGCTAAACCACCTTCACAAAAACCACCATCGTCCTCTTAAAAAGTTTTTGCTAATGCAAACTATTTGATTCTCCAGTCTTGGAGAATAACTATGTTCCAAAATGGAAAAACAAATCAGTGGTTAATGGAAAAATCATTGACCTTGCTGATCTAAAACAAGGAGGCTTTAATGTGGAGGAAATTTTTTATCAACTTGCATGAATCTCCTTCTTACGCATCAATGAACCCCAGTATGCTCATCTTGTAAGGGCCTTATATGTTTCTTCCAATGGTTCAAAAGGCAACAATGGTTTCAACATAGTATAAAGGGGTTCACATGTAGATCAACCCCACTACGCTATGTCAGATTTTGGACATTCGTGATGAAGGAGCCTATTGCTTCTCAGATAGTTGGTCATCTCAGTGTCAAATCACTAGAACCTCTGTTCTTCAAAACACTATCATTACACCTCTAAAACCGCAAGTGGCTTCTAATCTCCTTTCTATGTGTCATATCCTCCATAACATTTGTGTGCACTTTATTGTGCCCAGAGCTGGAATTTTTGAGAAGGTCACTGAGTTTGACCTCTTGCTCATTCATCATTTGATGTCTGGCACTCCTCTCCACCTAGGTAATATCATTTTCTGCTTCATGTTAAACGCTGTGCTGGTGTGTCGATCAGCTCCCTACGGGATGATCCTGACCAAGATTTTTAAATTCTTAAACCTCCCACTTGATGATGAACAATCTGTTCACTTTAACAACACATTCTCAATGAATAATATCAAACATATGAGGCTTCAACCTCCTACTTCAACTCCGCTCAAATCGTCGTCAACTAAACATCCTGCATCTAAGAAAAATAAAACTTGTCATTCCTATTCCTCCTCTACCACTCAAATATCTGAACCATCAACAATTCAACCTCCAATAGAGGATGCTCCTTCTCAAATCATTCAGGAACCCATCTTGGCCACTAATCCCACTCCGTCTCCATGCGTAACTCCACTGTTCCAACACCACCTCAGTCTCTACCAATCTGTAATCTTTCCTCTTCTCATGAAGATGTTCCTCCACCTGAGGATGCCTTCGAAGGAACCTCTCCACAGCTGATGGAAGATGGTGAAGAATCATATTTTTATCTAAATTTATCTTCTCATCAATTCTTACCAAAAATCCCTCCTAAGATTGTGCTTGTGGCAACCTCTTCAAATTTGCAAGAAACGTTTTTGATACCTCCACTAAGTCTTTCACAACCCATTTCAATTCCTCTGGATACTGCTTCGCCTCCACCAACAACTACCTATGTTGCAATCATTGAATAACCTGCTCAACATTTTAGCTACAATGATTAATAACTCATCTAAGGACAAAGCTTGGAGTTCTCAAAATAAAAGTTCAAGTGTCAACGATCAACCCAAGGACTCGAACCCCACTAAGAGGACTGAGGAAAGGAAGAATCACAAGCAGATGAAACTTCTTAACACCATTAGGAAGGATCAAAAGAAACTTCTTCAAAGTTTCACTCACTTCTAGAACACTATTGCTCAATTTGGTCTCATTCTTAAATGGGTTACCAAACATTTAGTTTCTATTGTTGCTCCTGGAGATCATCCTCCTGAGCTACCAGCCCAACCTTCATATGTTGTTCATGTCCCTTCTCCATCATTATCGTCTAAAGAGCCATCCTCTTCTAAGTAACATAGTGGTTCATACTTTTTGTTGTTGACCAATTCAGGGGGAGATAGATTATGATCATCTAGCTGTTGTCGTTTTGTTCACCTATTTGATTAAGATGAATATTTTTGAAATGCCTATGTTATTCTTGTTAATATTTATGCCATTTTGAACCGTCTTTTGTAATATTTATCTCATTAATGTGAAGTCTCTTTATGGTTCAAATTCATGTTTCAAAACTTTGGCATATGTTCAGGTGGAGTAACCATTGTTAAATTTAAAAAGATTACTCTTATGATTTAGGGGGAGCATAAACATTTTATCTCTAAATTTTTCACCATAAACATTTTAATGATAACAAAATTACTTAAGGGATTATGATTGTGGTTAGTGACGAATTTGTGCTTTTGAGTGAAATCTTGTAGCAAAACAGGTTAATCATTAATAAGATCAAAAGGAGAAAAATCTGACTCAATCCATCAAGTTTTTAAAACTAGAGGATAGGATGAACCCTTGAGAGAATGACCTTTAAATATGCATGATATTCATCATCACTGTAGCCATGATTTTTAGCCATGATAAGAAGTTAAAATGATATCCAAAGATGAACAGATAAAGCATTTTAATCAAAGAGGTCAGAGGCCAGATTTAACTGGTACGAGGATGGCTAGTATTGTGTAAGAGGATAGATCTATAGTCAACATCGTTCTCAAAAGATGAAAATGACCTAACACTTCAACTTACAGAAAGGCTGTAGCCCACAAAGTCAAAAATATAGCCTTCCATGTCTTGAAGAATGAAAAGAGAAAAGGAAAGCTAATGACCAAGTTCCTAGGAGGTTTAAACCTCTTGCACAAGGATGGACTACATCTGTCCAAGGATAGTTGGATGACAGATCTATAATTAGGATCACAGACCTTGGACTTTTTTATCAAGTCCCCGACGGTCATAAAATGTTTGTCACGTGAAAAGAGCACCACAAGATCTCTATAAAAGGCAAGGAGCTCTCCATTATCATGCACATAACAACATTGCATAAAAAGATCAAGTATCTTAAAGCTATCACAAACAATTTCCATCTTCTTTTTATACTTTCTATAACCCTACACTAGATCTTTGAAATATTTTTTTAGAAAGTGTTTAAGTAAAGAAATGTAAGCTTGGTGAGTTTCATGTGAGTTTCACTTGAAAATAGTTGGAACTAGTATGAAACAAGATTGTAAGCTTGGTGAGGCTAAAGAATACACAAAGTGTAATCAACCTCTGTGAGAGGTTAATTAGTTTGATCATTAGTAAAAACTCACAAGTGTGTGAAGACTGGACGTAACCTTTATTGGGTGAACCGATATACGCGTTGTGTGTGTCACTATATATCCCTCTCTCTTTTATTCAGCTTAAATTCAAAGGTTTAAATTCTTATTCTCACAATTCGCATCCTCCCTTAGATGATAGCCTTTCTAAACATGTGAAAATCCTTTTTTAACAGCAAAATCATTATTCAACCCCCTTTCTAGTGATATTTAGCTACATTAGTTTTACATTTCTTACTTAAGTGAAACTTGCTGATAAATCGATAATATTATTAAAAAAATTAGAGTAAAACTAGAAAGTCATTGTTTGAATAGTTGGTTGAAGTTAACAATCTATTTGACATATTTTTGTTTCATTGAACATGAGGTAGTAAGTTAGTGGTTACCAAATCTATAAGTTTTGCTTCTTGTGTAAATTATAGTGGGTAATCGTAGTATTTCGTTCATGGTTGAAATATTAGTTGCGATTGTTTAAACGATTCATTGTGTCATGTTAGCCTATCATACTAAGCTAATTGATTTTTAACATGATGTGCTAAATGAGTAGTGAATACCTTAAATATTATTATGGACTATAAATGAGTAATGAATACCTTAAATATTATTATAGACTAAATTTGATTCTTGAAGGTGGTTAGTTAGATATCAGTTTGGTTATTATTCACTTCAAATTCCGATGACTAAATTTCTTTAACGAGGGGAGAATTGTAACAGTCTAAAGTATTAAAGTATTAAAGCATTTAAAGTATTAATAACTTTAAGTATTTTATTTTATATAATATTAATTTCAAAGTATTAGTAATATTTTAGAAATTAAATTGTGTTTAAAATATATATATATATTCATAAAAATTAATTTTGGTAATTGTTGGTTTTATTTTAAAAATAAAAAATAAATGAAAAGAGTAAAATGTATTTTATGGGTTAACCCCAGCTAAAATCTAAGTAATAACAATAAAATAATAATAATAAAAATAATAATAATAATAATAATAAAAACAACAATAATAATAATAATAATAATAATAATGAAAAAAAAGCAGAACAAAAGGACGCGATCTCATCTTCTTCTTTGTAGCCTTCGCCTCTGCCTCCATTCCTATTTCTTCTTCATCTTCTCTCTTCAATCATGACTATTATAGCGAGTGTCGTACAAAACCGATACCATATTTGTGGTCATTGTGATCTTCTCTTTTATTCGCAACTTGAATCGCAAATTTAAACGTCATGCTCCTCTTTGTCAAAAATCAAACCTCCACCTATTGACCAAGATTCCGACCACCACGACTATTGTAAGACCCACAATTTTAAAGTACATTTTATGTATTTTAGTGTATTTTGGTATTGAACTCGGAGGCTTTTTAGCCAAAGTATTAATATTTTGGAATTTATATGACCAAAAAGATATTTTAATGCCCGATCAAGATTACTCGTCGATAAATAAATTGAATTAACTGCGGTGAATCTTTTACGAATAATTAAATGCGTTATGGGTGAAATGGTAATTTAACAAATATCTAGATATTTTTAGATATTTGATAAATATAATTCATATATATAATGAATATATGTTTGGAAGGAAAGGAAAAAGGAAGGAAAAGAGAAAAGAGGTAGAAAAGAAAGATAAGGAAATAGAAAGAAGGGAAAAGAGAAGGAAGGAAAAAAACAAAAAAAGAAACTCTCTCTTCTTCCTCCTTCAGCCGCGCGCAAATCCTTCCCCCCTCCTCCTTTCATTTTTGTTTTTCTTGCTCCCTGTAAGTTTGAGAATTGAAACCCAAGGCTTGGTGGGTGATAGGACAAGGATTACCCAACTCCACTCTTCCTCTTTGATCCGAAAACGAAGAAAAACGGTTTAGGGATTTCAAAACCGTCAAACACAAATCTCGCCGTTTCTTCTAGATCCAAGCTTCATTTCGCGAAGGGATAGAAGGGAAGGTTGCTCACCACTACACTACGGTGCTAGTGAGCTAATTTTGGAAGCGACGTCGCGAGCAAAGTTTTTACCGGAATTGATCGCGGTGCTGTAAATCGACGTTAAAGCTAACGATAAGGTAAGGGCTCCTTCCAAACTTATAGTTTGCATTTAGGGCCATATCTGTAGTTGTGTGGACATGAATTTGATTAGGGTTGGTGTATTGAATTGGGGAAAATGAATTTAACTCATTTATGTATAATTTTGAGTAAATGAAATTTGATGTATTTGAGTGTTATGATTGCGTTGATTTGTGTTCATCGTACATGGCGTGTTCATACTTGATGTTTGTTGATTGATGTGGTTTGGTGTGAATCATGGATTGAATTTGTTAACATGTTTGAGGTGTGTTTTGTGTGGTTTGTGTGGAAAAATGATTTTGTGTGATTATGGATCGAATGTGAAAGTACGTTTGAGTTTGCTTTCTGTGGAATTTTGAAAACCATTAATTTAAATGAGTATTAAGAATGGGGAATCTCTTAATATCTTGTTTACTTAATGTGTGTTTGGGAAAATCGTTTAAGTTAACTGGGCGTTAAGAATGGGGAATCTCTTAATGTCTTGGTTACTTAATGTTTGTTTTGGAAAACCGTTTAAGTTAAAAGAGTATTAAGAATGGGGAATCTCTTAATACTTCTGTTTGCTTAATGTTTTGTTTTGAAAATTGTTAAGTTAAATGAGTATTAAGAATGGGGAATCTCTTAATGTCGTCGTAAAGATGATTTTGTGGAGAAATGAATTGTTGTGTTTTGGCGTGAATTGTGTAATAAATTTGTGAATATGTTTGAGTTTGTTCTGTGTGGGATTTGAAAACCATTAAGTTAAATAAGTATTAAGAATGGGGAATCTCTTAATGTCTTGTTTACTTAATGTGTGTTTGTTTGTTGGAAAATCGTTTAAGTTAACTGGGCATTAAGAATGGGGAATCTCTTAATGTCTCGGTTATTTAATGTTGTTTTGAAAATCGCTTAAGTTAACTGGGCGTTAAGAATGGGGAATCTCTTAATGTCCTGGTTACTTAAAGTTTGTTTTGAAAATCGTTTTAAGTTAAATGAGAATTAAGAATGGGGAATCTCTTAATGTCTCGTTTACTTAATGTTTGTCTTGAAAATCGTTTAAGTTAAATAAGTATTAAGAATGGGGAATCTCTTAATGTCTTGTTTACTTATTGTTTGTTTTGAAAATCGCTTAAGTTAAATGAGTATTAAGAATGGGGAATCTCTTAATGTCTCGTTTACTTAATGTTTGTTTTGAAATTTGTTTAAGTTAAATAAGAATTAAGAATGGGGAATCTCTTAATGTCTTGTTTACTTATTGTTTGTTTTGAAAATCGCTTAAGTCAAATGAGTATTAAGAATGGGGAATCTCTTAATGACTCGTTTACTTAATGTTTGTTTTAGTAAACCGTGCAGACCCGTGATAGGTGGCACCTTGGTAAACGGTACGAGCCCGTGATAGGCAGTACGTTTATGGTTTACGCTTTTTGGTAAGTTGTGCAGACCCGTGATAGGTGGCACCTCGGTAAACAGTACGGGCCCGTGATAGGCAGTACGTTTACGACTTACGTTTCTTGGTGAATTGTGTTTATCCGTGAGAGACTACACCCTGTAAACCGTGCAGACCCGTGATAGGTGGCACATTGGTAAACGGTACGGGCCCGTGATAGGCAGTACGTTTATGGTTTACGCTTTTTGGTAAGTTGTGCAGACCCGTGATAGGTGGCACCTTGGTAAACGGTACGGGCCTGTGATAGGCAGTACATTTATGACTTACGTTTCCTGGTGAATTGTGTTTGTCCGTGAGAGACTGCACAGGTGTTTGTCCGTGAGAGACTACACCATGTTAAATTGTGAATTGTTGGTTCATTTTGTCCGTGTGAGTATTGTGTTATAAGTGTTAAGTGTTATGTTTTGGAATTTAGTGATAACATGTTGATTGCAATACCATTTCGAAACTCATGATGTTGTAGTAATTGTGTTATAAGTGATAAGTGTTATGTTTTGGAATTTAGTGATAACATGTTGATTGCAATACCATTTCGAAAATTATGATGTTGTAGTAATTGTGTTATAAGTGTTAAGTGTTATGTTTTGGAATTTGGTGATAACATGTTTGATTGCAATACCATTTCGAAACTCCTGACGTTGTAGTAATTGTGTCATAAGTGTTAAATGTTATGTTTTGGAATTTGGTGATAGCATGTTTAATTGCAATACTATTTCGAAACTCATGTTGTTGTAGTAATTGTATCATAAGTGTTAAATGTTATGTTTTGGAATTTAGTGATAACATGTTGATTGCAATACCATTTCGAAACTCATGATGTTGTAGTAATTGTGTTATAAGTGTTAAGTGTTATGTTTTGGAATTTAGTGATAACATGTTGATTGCAATACCATTTTGAAACTTATGATGTTGTAGTAATTGTGTTATAAGTGTTAAGTGTTATGTTTTGGAATTTGGTGATAACATGTTTGATTGCAATACCATTTCGAAACTCCTGACGTTGTAGTAATTGTGTCATAAGTGTTAAATGTTATGTTTTGGAATTTGGTGATAGCATGTTTAATTGCAATACTATTTCGAAACTCATGTTGTTGTAGTAATTGTGTCATAAGTGTTAAACGTTATGTTTTGGAATTTGGTGATAGCATGCTTAATTGCAATACTATTTCGAAACTCATGTTGTTGTAGCGATTGCGTTATCAGTGCTAAGTGTTAAGATTTGGGATTATGTATGAATGTGATTGAGTTAGTTTATGAATTTTTGAAAGAATACACAGGGAAATCGATTTACCCAATCGATTTGATGAGTTACAGGGGCCCTGTCTTTCACGAAATCGATTTACCCAATCGATTTTGTAATATGTTTTTCAAAACCATTTAAGAAATCGAATTGCCAAATCGATTGGATTCATTACAGGGGCTCTGTCTTTCACGAAATCGATTTGCCCAATCGATTGGATTCAATACAAGGGCTCTGTCTGTCAAGAAATCGATTTACCCAATCGATTGAGTCAATCGATTTACCCAATCGATTGATTTAAGCCCAGAGTTCAGTTTTCACTAAAAACTTTCAGGAAATTGATTTCCCCGATCGATTGGCTTAGTGGAAAATCTTATTTTCAGTTAGATAATTGATTGCTCAATTGATTTATCAATGTTTTGGTGAGTTATGTATTACTTGATGGATTGAGAACTTTCTTTTGTTTTCATTTATATTTGGCAAGCATTACATGAACTTTTAGCATGTGGAAATCCTTCTAAGATGTATGATAAATTGAAAAGGTTATTTGTGCATTGAAAAGCTTAAATGTTATGTGTTAACTGTTAATTTCGGTTGGTGACCCTTTACAACTATTGTGGAAATCTAGGCTTTGCCCTCATATGAGAATCAGGATGATCCTACCGGTTCGTACCCTCCGGATGGGAATGTGGATGGGAGTGCTTGATTGGAGCTACGTTAGGAGGATCTCACGGGGCGCGTGGAGATCACTCAGGGTGTTTAGTTGTTTTGTAAAATGATCAGACTAGGTTGACACAGAGGGAACATATGTATTTCTTTTGGGTTGCTTTTATTTTTAAATTGGAAGACTGTACCACTTTTGTTATGTAAATATTTTGAATTCATATTTTGAGAACTTCTTCCGCTGCTTGTAAATTATAATGACTTAATTACTTTATCCAAAGGTGTTACCTTATTTATCTCTCTGTTTTATTTTAACTTCTTTTGGAAAAAAAAAATACACCCTTGCTTTGAAAAACGGGGTGTTACAACTATCAAAAACGAAAACTGAGATCATATTTGGAATCCACGAAACACCCGCTTCCGTTATCTATGTTTGAAATCGTCAACCGTTATACTTCAAACAATAGATTTTCATCCTTGATGTTGTTGTGTTGTCGAATTCAGGCCAGCACGTTCACCGTCCTGAAAAACTGACAACATTTTTGGATTCCTCTCATCGAAACCTTCAAGAAGCACTACTCATTTGTGTGTTTCGATGAAGTTGAAGTCATACCTTGTCGGCACTACAACACGTTGCCTTGTTTCATTGACATTGCAAATTTGTCAATGCTTTTGGACTTATTCGTTGCGTGTTTCCAATATCTTATTCGAATACCGTGAGTAACCATGCAATACCATGAGTAACCATGCAATACACGTTTACCTCGATTGTCGTGTATATGTGTCTCGAATTTGAGTTAAAGGAATCTATGAGGGACATAACCAATTTAAATTGTCCGTCCATCGGGACTGTACCACATTGTAAAGTGGAGTCTAAGCTCATGCATAACATTCCATTTTCTTATGACTATTTTAATGTGATTGATGTATTTCACACGTGATAATAATTTCTTTGTGACGATTTGATGTTATAGTGAAATGTATTAATTTTTATTGATTGATTTTGACTTTTAATGTGATATTTTTCTTGGGCAATGTTTGTGTAATGATACAATTCTATTACGATTATTTGCATGTTCTTCTTACTTGTATTATACTGTCAACATGAATTCGAAACTCACCTCATTCGTTGTTTGTGTTGGACTAGTTTGACCATACATTTGCGAAATCACAATCATTACATGTTAATGAGTGTTGAAGTTCAAATTTGGGAGGAACCCCGCTTTGATAGGTGATACTTGGAATTAAGAGCTTTACTTTGTATTTTACTTATTTAATTACCAACAACTGTTTATATGATAATCTTAGTATTAATAAGTTTTAGAAATTAAATTAAGAAATAATAGTCAAATCAAGTTCATTTATCTTAAAATATTTTAATTGAGTAATAAAGTTTAGATTGTTTCATGTGTACTTTTAGAAACTTGATATCCTAAATTAGTTATAATAGTTTTGGTTTCCTTCTAAACAAATTTTCTTTATCCAATGCGAATTTTGCTAAAAAAATCTAGTATAAATTATTATGTATGTCATTTTGGGATTATGGGCGTCACATAAACTCATCGTAATTTTATAGCATCACTATCATCAATCATACATCATTACATAGACTTATCACAATTTATAACATCATTACTATTAATTATATACATCCTCATAATCACATAATCTTATCAAAACAAATTTACTTTTTATTATCACATCACATAAACCCGTCAAATCAAACATATACATAAAATTCATTCGACACTCAATATCACAATAATATCAAATAACACACATTTAATGAAATTAAATCAATAAAAAACTTATAAATATTTCTATTCCACATTATATTTTCACAATTTCCATATTTGCACATTAATTAATTTATCTCTCATAGGGCTATCGCCGTACGTAGCGAGTCCTAGATGAATCGTTGGGAAACACGATTTTTCCATTCATCTCACAATATATTATACTCATGAATTCAAACGTTATCTCACCTCTTACCTTATTTAAACTCTTTCACACATGAATACGATTCCATGAGCAAACAACATTTTTCCTTTTAGTCTTTGTCCTTCAATCGATCTAAATCGATAGTTTGTGGGTTAACGTGAAAATAAATTATGAGAAGACACTTTAAAACTAAGTTTCAAAATTCGGTCAAGGAATCTTACCATAAATCCGAAAACCAATCAATAGATAATATGACAACTTTTAATACGATCATTTTAGCGTTGGTTTCACTCAAATCGAACTTGCAGTCAAGAAGAACAGTGCAAAATAAAGAATTTTATAAATGGATAAGTCGAGTATTTTAGAGAGAAATTTGGATAGTTAAAAATATGAGAAAGTATGTTCAATTAACTAACTAAATATATATAACAACATACTGAAATTTTGACAAAAACGGATAAACTTTTCTGGACAGCGATCGATAATGATATCAATTTTTTTTCCTTTTCCCCTCCAAGTGCGGTTCATTTTTTCTCTAAAAATGCGGCACCTCCTCCCTCCTCTTTTCTATTTTAACCCTATTTTATTATTATTATTATTATTATTATTATTATTATTATTATTATTATTGTATTCTTTCTTCATAAGACCCAACTAATTATACACTTATTTTAATTTATTTATTTGTCACAAAATAATATCTTCCAACATTCAAATTAAAATATTATTATATTATGAGAATAGTTAAAATAAAAAAAAATATAAATATAACATCACTATTTTAAATAATCCGTTAAATTAATTAAATATGTATAAAATATGCACAAATTAACAAGCACACGTTTAAAGAAAATTAAGCCCAATATTATTAATAAAACTATTACTATACTTACTAATAGTATTTTAACATGAGCAACATGTTTTAACACTTCTATAGTAAAATAGGTACTCTAAAATATTCATAATATATTTAAAATAGTTATTTATAATATAATTAATTAAAGTAAGAAATAATTAAAATATAACTATGTGCATATTTATTATTTAATCAAATACGTGTAAAACAAGCACATTGTAGAAAATACACATATATCGAAAATTAATTTTAAAATTTATCAATATATATTATAAAATAATTTTAATATCAAAGTAATTATTTAAAATTCTATTTAATTAATAAAATAGTTTATTATAAAATTTGGGATGTTACAACTTTTCTCAAAGAAGGCAGAAATTCTCTGCTCTCGATTCGTTGATGGTCTCAATATATATGAAAACAACACTTTAATTAAATACTAAATCCCAATTAATAATACATAATTTTAAAATAAATATTGTTCTCAACCGACGCGGTAATTGAAAAAATTGACTATGGCACTGCGTTCTTCCAAAAATATTCTTTAGAAATATAAATCATTTTTCTATATTAATCAATTAGTTTCAATAATTAATATAATCTCATCCTATGAAAACAAATAATAAATCACATATATAATTATCAAATAAATCAAGTACACACATTTATTATATGGAGATGTACTACTTCTGCGAAGTGAGTAATGTCTCATCATGTATAACACCAACTCATCTTATCTAGTGTGGGGTACAAGATTCACGTGTGTGAAGTGTAAAACTCATATCTTGTGGTATATAAGACCTATCTATGTGAAGCATGTAGTTCATTTGAGTAAATAACTTGTGACACTACGCCAGAAATGGTATTTTACAGCGCTTTTTTTAAGCCATTTACAGAGCTTTTTCAAAAAATTAAGCGCTATAGTATCCAACGCTGCAAAAAGATACAACAGCGCTTTTTAAAATAAAAAAAAAACGTTGTAAATCTCTTCTAAAAACGTGTTGCTTGTTGTATTAGTTTTACAGCGCTTTTTAAAAAAAGTGTTGTAATAGGTGCATTCCTTTATTTCAATTAGATCTCTTTCTGGGATTATATCAACAATCTCCTTCATAAATCGCAATATACAGTATCCGCAGTCCATGTTGTTAGTTTGATGAAAGCACTATAAAATAAAACATATAAGTCAATAAATATTTATGCATTGATTGTTAATGAAATTTTAAAGGCAATATATTTCAAACCTTTATTGAAATCCATGTGATTTATTTGAATTTTGCTTCGACACTGTAGCACCCATTTGAGCTCGAAAAACTTGTAAAACATTATCAAATAAATGTGATTATTATCATAAAGAAACACATTATCTATATATATATGTAAGAAATAAATGAATAAATGAATACAATACCTGAAGAGTGCGAAGAAATATATAGGGTTCATAGAGTTACGGTTTCGTTTAAGAAGGAACGACGAGAATGCGCAGAAATACGAACGGTTCGTAGGACAGAGTAGGGTTCGCAATGAGAAGATTACGTAATAATATTCGTAGGGATAGTAACAAATATGGAGACGATTTGCAATGGAGATGGCTAACAATATTGTTCGTAGGGACAGTAGGGTTCGCAATGAGAAGGATAATGAAGAGGAGAATGACACTGAAACGTAGTGAAGTTTATGTAATAAAGAGAGAACTGAAACGATTTACCTTTTACAGCGCTTTTTTAAAAAGCCTTTTACAGCGCTTTTCCAAAAAGCGCTCTAATAGGTCCTTTAATTATGTGAAAGTGCAAGTCTTTTACAGCGTTTTTTTTACAGCGCTTGTCAAAAAGAGCGCTGTAAAAGACCTTCTAATTTTTTTAAAAGCCTTTTACGGCGCTTTTCCAAAAAGCGCTCTAATAGGTACTTTAATTATGTGAAAGCACAAGTCTTTTACAGCGCTTTTTTTACAGCGCTTGTCAAAAAAGCGCTGTAAAAGACCTTCTTATTTTTTTTAAAAAGCCTTTTACAGCGTTTTTCCAAAAAGCGCTCTAATAGGTCCTTTAATTATGTGAAAACGCAAGTCTTTTGCAGCACTTTTTTTACAGCGCTTGTCAAAAAAGCGCTGTAAAAGACCTTCTTATTTTTTTTAAAAGCCTTTTACAGCGCTTTTCCAAAAAGCGCTCTAATAGGTCCTTTAATTATGTGAAAACGCAAGTCTTTTACAGCGCTTGTCAAAAAAGCGCTGTAAAAGACCTTCTTATTTTTTTTAAAAGCCTTTTACAGCGCTTTTCCAAAAAGCGCTCTAATAGGTCCTTTCCAAAAAGCCTTTTACAGCGCTTTTTTTACAACGCTTGTCAGAAAAGCGTTGTTGTATCCTCCGTTATTTTTAAAATATCATATGGAGCATGAGCTCATCTCAAACACATACAATAGAAATAATTTATTTTTAACAATCATCTTCCTAAAATCATATTTAAAATATAATATTTTATTTTAATATATCATAACAACAATCATTCAAGAACACATAATAAAACAATCTTTTAAAGAATACACATTTAAACAATTATAAAAAAAAAATGGAAATTTGATAAATAAAATAGTAAATAAATTAATTCATAATCTAAGATTGCATTTATTAAAATCCCAATGTTAATAAAATTAGGTTTTCAACAAAATATATTTTTATAAAGAAATACCATTCAAAATATCTAACTATTTTTTCATCTTAAATTTCTAAAATAAATATACTATGAAAAAGTTAAAGGGTGTGATTAT
>JBBPBT010001328.1:2533532-2581127 GCA_037974875.1 Cicer bijugum | reverse complement strand
ATATATATATATATATATATATATATTTAGTGTAAATAGTTTCTACATTATCAGTTAATCAGTCAATTACAACCGTTAAACCATTAAAAATATTTAACTTTTAATAAAAATACATATAAAATCATCTCACTAAATATTTATGATTTACCGTAATAATTAAACTTTTGACATAAATCTCTATGATTTGAATCATGAATTAATGAAGTATTTATAGGTCCGAAATTGAAGAAAGTTTGGTGGAATGTTCAAGAGTTAATGAATTAAATATCTCATTAACAAGTATAATTGTCCTTGTTTTAGGCTTGCAAACTCTTATTATATATATATATATATGATCAAGTTAAAAGTTAAATTAGTTTATCAATCAAATTGATCTAGCTATATATAGTACTGTGAATAAGGTCATAGATAACTAGGTATAAATTCAATTCTTAATTAATTTTTTTAAAAAGGCTACTAACGAAACTCATTCATACTAAATATATACGAAGAAGTTGAGTAGTGAGGGCTATTCAAACTTACGTGACAAAATATCAAATGTTTCTATTATGTATTTGGGAGACCAATTTTTAATTTTTATATAATCTTATTATCTTTTAAGTTTTGCAAGACCAATGAACGTATGTAATGTTTTTAATAATAAGATAACTTAGAATAAATAAGTAATTATACCGGTGGAAGTTATGACAGGCGTAATATTTGCATGCTTAGAGAGAGCTTCCATGCATTCTTCCTTTGTCATGTAAAAGATCAAACACTTCTCAATCAAGTGTTGCACCTAATTTTTATACCAAAGATTGTCATCACCCATGAATTAATATCAATAAGCATAAGATAAAATAATTAAAATGAAAATAAAAATAGTAATAAAAATACAAATAGGGTTTGGAACTTTAGCTCTTAATTACCATATGAATGTATGAAGCAGAAGAAGAAGGTTCTCCCATGATCCCAACACTAGCAATGGTAAGTTAGGCAAAATAGTAAAATATATTAGTGCAAAGGAAGAGGTGCAAATATGATTGATATATGTAACATAAGGTCAAATCTTAATGCAGGCGCAAGACAAATAAGAGTACAATAAAAAGTGGAGAGGGTGGTAAGGTGGGGCCAATAGTCCCACGTGAGAGATAAATGATAAATGGCTGAGAGGAGATTAGAGGAGATTGTAAATGACTATTCTTTTGTGATCTTGTGTAATCGCCAATAGATGTTTCTGCCTCATTCACGTGATTTGTGGGACCTATATCTATACACAATTCCTCCAAAGAGACAACAAACCTAGATCACCAACAACTCTATGTGCTATTCTAATAGCTAAAAGTGAAGAAAATTAAAAAAATATTGTCTCGATAAAATAAAAAATTAATTTTTTTTAATATTAACAACAATATTTTTTTTTATAATTTTATTTAAATTCTATGTTTTTTGTGTTTTGAGATGTAAAGTAATTATGTCAATGATTGTATTTTTTTATAATTGTAAAATTTTTAATTTATTGTACTATTTATATATTTTACTTTTTAAAGTCTAACTATACATGAAAGATTAATTATTTTTTGTAGACCTAAAACACTTGTTATACTAGCTTGTCTTTGGATCAGTCATGGGCAAATACACTTTTGTTCGCTTCACAATCATATAATTCTTTTTCTTCGAGATACTAAAAGAATATGAACGATTTTTGAAGGACACATCCATGTTATGAAGGCAATCGAAACCCTTCGTCAACCAAAACTCTGGGAACCTTGTCGCAAGTACCAAATCATGAATTTGTGTATATTTTTGGTGGCCAAGGCCCTTCGAAATGTGACATTTACCTTATTGGTGAATAAAGGCGAGAAAATATATTTATCCCTTGAAGAGGGTAGATGGCCATACAAACGACAATTAGCCCTTTGGCGAGATTTTCAAATTTCAATTTGTTTTGAATTTGATGGTTTAAGCTCGTGGAGAGAACATATGTATGCACCAGCAGTCTTGGCCCTCAAATTTCAATTTCTTTTGAATCCAATGGCTTAAGCCAGTTGAGAGAAGATGTGTATGTACTAGAGATATTGGCCCTCAAATTTCAATTTATTTTTAATATGATGTGATGGAGAGAACAGATGTGATGGGAAATTCAACAACAAATAACAATAACAACTCTAACAGAGCAATATGCAGCGGATAATCAATTTTCTAAACTTGCAAGAATTTGTGAGGAGCAATCAACAAATAATTACAGCAAATAAAATCACCATCACAAAGGACACAATAACTTTTAACGTGGAAAAACCTTTTCAATGTGAGAAGTAAACAACCACGGGACCAAACTAGTAATAGAGCTCCACTATGATCAAAATATGGGTACAAGAGAGTTTCAAATATGGCACAAATTCGTGCTCAGTAACCAACCAAAAAAAAGCAAGGTAACCAGCACAACAATCAGCTAAAACAATGAGAAAACAAGCATGAAATTGAGAACAAAGTTCAGCAAAAAAACCAGAAAAACTGCTACTGTCCGAGTTCAATTTCTCCCACCTCAAACCTCTGATCGACGATCCAAACGGTCATGTTGAAGTACCACGAGTCTCGAACCTGCTGTCCAATTTTCAGCCCAATCCGACGGTGAAGGAAGGAGAAATCGCGAATCTAGTACAACTGCTCTGTTTTATGCGAAAATAGGGTTTACTCTTCCTCTCTCACTTTTCTCTTTGCCTCACTCTCTGAATTCAGCTCTCTCTCTCCCTCTAATCTGACCTCTCTCCACTTGGTTAAGTGAGACTCATGGGCTTGCACATATTGGGCCTTTCTCCACATAGGAAGAGAGCTCAAAACCCAACATATCTCCCCCTCACAACTATGTGGAGGTGACCGCCAAACCGGCGATCTCACAACAAGTTTCAAACTTGCTTCTCGGTAATGCCTTGGTCATCATATCAGCACCATTATCATCTGTATGAACCTTGACCAATTCCAACAACCCAACATCCAAAGTATCACGTATCCAATGATACCTAACATCAATGTGCTTGGACCTAGAATGAAATGTTGAATTCTTACCAAGATGGATTGCACTTCGACTATCATAAAATAGCATGTACTTATCTTGAACAAAACCAAGCTCCTGCAAGAATTCCTTCAACCATAACAATTCCTTGCATGCTTCTGTAATGGCAATGAACTCTGCCTCAGTAGTGGACAATGCAACACACCTCTGCAATCTGGATTGCCATGCCACAGCTCCCTCTGCAAACTTAATCAAGTAGCCTGAAGTAGACTTTCTGGAATCAATGTCTCCAGCCATATCAGAATCAGTATATCCCACAAGAGTAGGCTTATCACCTCCAAAACAAAGCCTCAAACTGGTAGTACCACGAAGATACCTCAAAATCCATTTCACAGCATTCCAATGCTCTCTACCTGGATTAGACAGAAATCTACTAATTGTACCAACAAAATGTGCAATATCAGGCCTTGTACACACCATTGCATACATTAAACTACCCACAGCGGATGCATAAGGAACTCGTTGCATATCTGATTTTTCAACTTCATTGGGAGGACTCAGACTAGTACTCAATTTAAAATGAGTAGCAAGAGGAGTACTTACAGCCTTAGCATTTTCCATCTGGAACCTCTATAACACTCTTTCAACATAGTGTTCTTGTGACAGCCAAAGTTTCTTCTTGTTCCTGTCACGCATGATTCTTATACCAAGAATCTGCTTAGCAGCTCCCATGTCTTTCATGGCAAATGACTCGCCCAATTGCTTCTTCAACTTGTCAATCATGGAAATATTTTCCCCAACAATAAGCATGTCATCAGCATACAATAACAGGATAATGAAATCATCATCAGCAAACTTTTTAACAAAGACACAGTGATCAGAAGTAGTCTTCTTGTAGCCTTGCTCACACATAACTGACTCAAACTTCTTGTACCACTGACGCGGGGCCTGCTTCAAACCATATAGACTCTTTCTGAGCCTACAGACATAGTCTTCCTTGCCTTTAACAATAAAACCATCAGGTTGCTTCATGTAAATCTCTTCCTCCAAATCACCATGAAGGAACGCAGTTTTTACATCCATTTTCTCTACCTCCAAATCAAGAGTAGCAGCCAAACTCAACACTGTTCTAATGGATGACATCTTCACCACAGGAGAAAAAATCTCATTGAAATCAACACCCTTTCTCTGTCTGAAACCTTTCACAACCAATCTGGCTTTATATCTTGGAGATGTAGAATTGCTTTCTTGCTTCACTCTGAAGATCCATGGTAGCGTTTCAGCAAGTGTACTGAATCGTTGCAAGTAATAATAAAACGGTAGTACCGAGTGTCGAACTCAAGGATTGTGTTTTACTATTGAACTATATTTAATTACTAAAATTGAACAAAAAGTTTCCAGATTGATTGAAATAATATTTAAATTAAAAACTGTAATAAGACAATAATAGAATTGATCTTTTATAATGAGAAAAATGTCAGGGATGAGTTTCACTTCGAATCCAACCTTGGTGTCTAATTTGATCCTAGTTACTGAATTTCTTTAATGAATTATTACCGAATTCTCTTTATTATTCTTGCCCTAATGTCTTAGTGACAGAACTTTTAATTCCAAAGTAACCCCTAATTCCTTAGTAGATTTAAGATTAGAATTAAGCATTAGCGTATAGAAATTCTCTTGTAAATTATTGCTTTGCAACTAATTTAATTGGTTTCATTACCTGCATCTATTCCTAGACTACAAATTCATGAATTTCTCATCTCAAGCATTCGTAAAGTCCACTTCCGTTTCAAAATACAAATCATAGAACATTTTAATGTTGATCAAGCAATAAAAAGCATTAAGCATAGAGATGAGAAAAATAATTCAATAAACTCATACATATAACTAGAAATCAAATCAGAAAAATAAGGGTTTCATCTGGTTACACTCATCCCTAACAAATAGGGTTTAGTTACTCATGACAGAGATACAAAAGAAAAGGATTAAAGAAGAATTACAAGAATGATTCATGGATGATTCTTGATAAAACTGCTTCAATGGCGTTAGAAACGGCCGTCTTTGAGTTTCTATGCTAGGGCACCAGTCTCCCAACATCCCCAGAGTCAAAAAGCTCCCTAAAACAGTAAAAAAAAATAGCGTTTTTATGATTGCTGATGCGCGTCACGCGCTCCAGGCGCGCGTTGGCAGAGCTGAAACAGGTGAAATGCGCTCCAGGCGCGCTGGGCGCGCTCCAGGCGCACGTTTGACAGACTGAAACCTGATAAATGCGCTCCAGGCGCGCAGGACGCGCTCCAGGCGCATAGCATTTGCTGTATGACGTATTTTGCATGTTTCGCATCTTTTGAGTCTGAATTTGGTCCCGATGTCTTCATGGTAGATATGGATCTTAGCTTTCTTTAGCACTTGGATTGACTCCAATTGGACATCTAGAACTCCAGATATGGCTGAAATACTCCATATAGGTCATGTTGATTTCTCACCAAAATTCAGCACTGCACTAAAACAAAGTAACAACGCAAAACTACGAAAAATCTCCACTTAATTAAGCAAATAATAACAAAAACATTTCATTAAATCAAATAACTAAAATCAACAAAATATATCAAATAACTCATTAAATTAACTAATGATTAAAGATAAATAAGACTAAAATCAATAGAAATTATGCATATGATGAAGAGTCATCACAACCCCAAACTTAATCTATTGCTTGTCCCCAAGCAACAATTAATTTCAGATTTGGTGCAGTTAAAAGCAAACTTAAACTCAATTTCTCAATTCAACTCAAACTCAATTCTCAAAGTTTCAGCTACTACAAAACATCCATCATACTCTATGGTTGCTTATAAAAATAACGAGGTTTGTACACCTTGGCATTCATTTATCAAATTCAACTCTCTCTTCACACAATCTCACCAAAATTTCTCTCAAGTGTTTAGAAGGGTTATGAATTTATCACTCAAATCCTAGAGCATGCATCACGCTACCATAGGCTTGAAAAAAATTCTAGTTAGCAATCACAATGCAGCAAACACATACATTTTTGGAGGACTTTCGGGTTGTAATGGGGCTTAGGTAAGGGTAGGACATTTTGGGATAGTAGGCTTTACTACTTGAAGTTAGGCATATATTTCCAAATCATTCTACCATTTTTTTTCTTCACCTTTTCATTCTGGAGATTCTCAAACATTAACAAAAGAACTAAGAATATATTATTTATCAAGATATTATTTATCGTTTTTTTTCTTCTTTTCTTCTTTTTTATTTTTCTATTTTTTTTGTTTATTTTTTTTTTTGTGAGAATCACCACCCCAAACTTAAAAGGTTGCTATCCCATGAGCAACCCCAAACTTAGAATTTGATCAAGACAAGACAAAAAATTTCTACCTAACTCCAAGTAAGGTGATGTAATTGAAGTAGGGTTTTTGTTTTGTAATGTGGCTAGTAACCGAAACAAAGGGGCAAGGCTCAAAGGGGCTAGCAAAGGATAACATTTTCATAGGGTAGTTAGAAAGGCTCAAACGACCAAATAAAATTGCCTCAATGTATGCATAAATTACAAGTGTTGCAAGTCAGAATTAGTGCAAGTTCTGAAGGGATAATACATGTCTGGATAATCACACAACAAAGAATTTAAGTGTTTAGGCTCAAAAGCTCACAACTAGGATAATAAGAGAGAGTATGTACTATCTAAATGATGCCAAACATGCTACTACAAAATTTATTTAGTGTTTTTTTTTAATTGCGAGTTAGACTACAACAACCAAGCAGTAATCAACAATGCATGAATTAGTGAAACTTATCGAATTGAGCAATGATATGAGCAAAGAAATATAATTTAAATTTCAAAATGTCAAACATAAAACTTAAGACCAAATGTAAGTTGTTAATAATTCTTCATCATAGTGCACGCTTATACACAATTAGAAAGAAACACTTCCAAATAACAAAAATAAGATTGCAAAAATTAAAAGTTACCTCTACCTGTGGTTTGCCTCCCACGAAGCGCTTCTTCAAAGCCATTAGCTTGACATCTCAACTATTGTCAAGGTGGCATGTAGGACAGGAAGAACACATCATCCTTCTCACCAAGAGATACATATTTCAAGTGAAGAGGAAATTGCATGAGTTCAATTAGTGGTGTCTTTTTCTCTGAGGGCTTGTCTTCATTCCCTTTCAACTCCTCCCATCTAGCAGGAAAATGGGGGGAGTAGGATGGTGCTGCTTCTAACATGGCCAAGACCTCTTCCACCTTTTGATATTCACTTTCTTTAACAATGTCTTGGGGTAGGCATAACACTCTTTCTAATGGAAAACTGGATGCTTGATGCTTCATTTCTTCGTTGACTATCGCATCTAAGATCTCAATTCGATTGCACTCTTCTCTTTCTTTTGAATATTCCATGGCTTTTAAAATGTTAAAAGTGACAGTTTCTTCATTTACTTTTAAGGTTAAGGTGCCATCTGCCACATCAATCATAGCTCGCCCTGTTGCTAAGAATGGTCTCCCCAAAATCAAAGGAATGTCATAGTCCTCATCCATGTCTAGTATCACGAAATCCACTGGAAAAATGAACTTATCCACTTTAACCAACACATCTTCCACCACTCCGTAGGGGTGTTTCATCGAGCGATCCGCAAACTGTAACATCAGTTGTGTGTCTTTGACTTTTCCAATGCCCAGTTTTTTGTATATTGAAAGGGGCATAAGACTTACACTAGCCCCAAGATCACACAAAGCCTTCCCAAAAGTTCTATTTCCAATAGCGCACGGGATTGAGAAACTTCCCGGATCATTGAGCTTCGGTGGCAGCTTCTTCTGTAGTATAGCACTACACTCTTCGGTAAGCATGACTGTTTCACCGCCGATTTTTCTTTTTTTCGACAGCATCTCCTTCAAGAACTTGGCATATGTTGGCATTTGATTGGTTTGCAAATTATTGCTTTGCAACTAATTTAATTGGTTTCATTACCTGCATCTATCCCTAGACTACAAATTCATGAATTTCTCATCTCAAGCATTCGTAAAGTCCACTTCCGTTTCAAAATACAAATCGTAGAATATTTTAATGTTGATCAAGCAATAAAAAGCATTAAGCATAGAGATGAGAAAAATAATTCAACAAACTCATTCATAATATAACTAGAAATCAAATCAGAAAGATAAGGGTTTCATCTTGTTACACTCATCCCTAACAAATAGGGTTTAGTTACTCATGACAGAGATACAAAAGAAAAGGATTAAAGAAGAATTACAAGAATGATTCATGGATGATTCTTGATAAAACTGCTTCAATGGCGTTAGAAACGGCCGTCTTTGAGTTTCTATGCTAGGGCACCAGTCTCCCAACATCCCCAGAGTCAAAAAGCTCCCTAAAACAGTAAAAAAATAGCGTTTTTATGATTGCGGATGCGCGTCACCAGCTCCAGGCGCGCGTTGGCAGAGCTAAAACAGGTGAAATGCGCTCCAGGCGCGCTGGGCGCGCTCCAGGCGCACGTTTGACAGACTGAAACCTGATAAATGCGCTCCAAGCGCGTAGGACGCGCTCCAAGCACACAGCATCTGCTGTATGACGTATTTTGCATGTTTCGCATCTTTTGAGTCTGAATTTGGTCCAGGTGTCTTCATGGTAGATATGGATCTTAGCTTTTTTTAGCACTTGGATTGACTCCAATTGGACATCTAGAACTCCAGATATGGCTGAAATACTCCATATAGGTCATGTTGATTTCTCACCAAAATTCAGCACTGCACTAAAACAAAGTAACAACGCAAAACTACGAAAAATCTCCACTAAATTAAGCAAATAATAACAAAAACATTTCATTAATTCAAATAACTAAAATTAACAAAATATATCAAATAACTCATTAAATTAACTAATGATTAAAGATAAATAAGACTAAAATCAATAGAAATTATGCATATGATGAAGAGTCATCAATCCACCTGTTTTCCAAAGCCTTCTTTCCCTTAGGTAGTTTCACCAAATCAAAAGTGTGATTATCATGCAAAGACTTCATTTCATCTTGCATAGCATCCAACCACTTCTTCTTTTCATCACTCTCCATGGCTTCATCATAACATTTAGGTTTGCCTCCATCAGTCAAGGTAACATAGTCATCAGAAGGATACCTTGTGGATGGTTTCCTCTGCCTAGTAGACCTCCAAACTTGAGCTTGAGGTGGTTCAGGAGCATCACCAAGATCCTCATCTTGTGACATCTCATGTTCTTCTTCAGCATCATCATTAGGAACATCAAAATCATCTCCAAGCTGCTGATTACCAACATGACCATGTTGCTCATCATCCTGAACATTATTTTCAACAGTATCCAGATCATGTATAGGCATCCGAACTGGATCAACTTCAGACAAACCATTATCAATCTCAGGTGTAGTCTTCTCCATCTTATCAATGTCTTCAATGGTTTGGTCTGCCATGAACTTCACATCACGGCTTCTAACAGCTTTCTTCTCAACTGGATCAAACAGCTTGTAGCCAAATTCATCCTGACCATAACCGATAAAGATACATTGTCTTGTCTTCGCATCCAACTTGGATCTCTCATCCTTTGGAACATGCACATATGCTTTGCAACCGAAGACACGCAAATGATCATACCTGACATTCTTGCCAAACCAAATCTTGTCTGGCACCTCAGCATTCAAAGCAACTGCAGGACTCAGATTAATAACATGCACTGCCGTGTACAATGCTTCACCCCAGAAATGCTTAGGCAACTTTGCTTCAGAAAGCATACACCTAACTCTTTCAATCAATGTCCTGTTCATTCTCTCTGCTAAACCATTCAGCTGAGGAGTTTTAGGAGGAGTCTTTTCATGTCTGATACCGTGCTGCTTACAATAAACATCGAATGGTCCACAATACTCACTAACATTGTCAGTACGAATGCATTTCAACTTCTTGCTTGACTGTCTCTCCACCATATCATGGAACTCTTTGAATTTCTCCAAAACTTGGTCTTTCGTCTTCAAAGCATAGACCCAAAGCTTTCTGGAACAATCATCAATAAAAGTAACAAAGTAAAGTGCACCACTAAATGACTTTACCTTCAACGGGCCACAAACATCAGAATGCACCAATTCAAGCAACTCTGACTTCCTTGAGGAAGGATGTTTCTTAAAGGATACTCTAGTCTGCTTACCAGCCATGCAATGAGAACATTTCTCCAACTCTGCACTCTTTAATCCCGGAAGTACATCCTTTTTAGCTAAACAATTCAGCCCCTTTTCACTTATATGACTAAGCCTGCGCTACCACAAAGAAGCCTCCATATCCATGGCATTCACACTGTCTTTAGCAACCAATGCTTTAGTCCAATATAGTTTATTAATTTTTTTCCCTCTGGCCACAACTAAGTTACCTCTAGTGAGTTTCCATTTTCCTAAACCAAAGTGATTATCATAACCACCATCATCAAGCATTTGCACAGAGATCAAATTAAAGCGAACATCAGGAGCATGTTTGACTCCTCTAAGCAACAACTGCACTCCCATGTTGGTCTGCAAACAAACATCACCAATACCAACTACCTTGGACGCACCATCATTACCCATCTTCAACACTCCAAAGTCACCAGAAGTGTAAGATGTGAAGAACTCATTCCTTGCTGTAACATGCAGTGTAAAACCACTATCAATAATCCACATGCTCTCATCTGATACAAGATTGACTGAGTCATAGTTACGGAGAATAATCAGATCATCACAAGTAGCAGTAGTAACACGGTCATCATCATCATGATTCTTATCTCTCTGCTTACTGTTATTGTTTTTGCTCTCCCTTTTCCATATGAAACAGTTCCTCTGTTTGTGCCCCATTTTGTGACAATAATTGCACTCCACATTCTTGTGTCTAGACTTGGACTTACTTCTGTTGTTCTCTCTACTCGCACTTCTGTTATTCTATCTGTTCCCTTTCGGTTCCTTTCTTTGACTTCGGCCCCTGTTCTCAGTGACAAGTACCTCAGAATGAGATGAAGTACCTTGTGCCTTCCTTCTCATTTCCTCATTAAGAACACTTCCACTACAAGAAAAACACACATTTGTGGCCAACTTTATAAATATTTTGTGACTGAATAAAACCCTCACAAATTTGTGACCTAAAAAGTCCTCACAAAGGGCAAAACTGAAATTGGTCTTTATTTGTGGCTGAAAAAGCCCTCACAAATTTTTAAACATTTAACTGGATTTTGTGGCTGTCTAAGCCCTCACAAAGTCACAACATTGTGATTTTGTGAGGGCTTAGGCAGCCGCAAAATCCAGTAAAATATTTAAGGAGTTTGCGAGGGCTTTTACAGCCACAAAAAACGCATTTGTGAGGACCAAATCCGTCACAAAGGAGTGACGTGACCAGTGGAATTTGTGGCTGCAAAGGCCGCCACAAAGAAATTACCACGTGGAATTTGTGGCTGCAAAGGCCGCCACAAAGGAATGCCTAATCCAGCTGGCATTTGTGACCGCTTTTGGCCGCAACAAATGCTCAAGTTAACAATATATATATTTTTCTCCCCTCCTCCTTCATTTTGTCACATCCAACTTCTCTCTAAAACCTCATTCTAACTATTCTCTCCTCTTTCTCTCTACACAAAATTACTAATATTTTATTATTTAAATTAATCTTTAATTTAAATATTAATCTTTATTTTTAATTTAAATATTTTATTTTAAATTTTTAATTATATTAAGATTATTTTATTATATATTAAATTTAATTTATATTTACATTATATTTTAAATTTAATTTAATTATAATTTAAATTTTAATATTATAATTATATTAATTTATTATATATAATATTATAATAAACTATTAATTTATTATATATAATATTATAATAAACTATTATATTAAACTATTAATTAATTATATTTTTTTTAATTACGTTGGCATTTGCGGCGGCCAAAAGCCCTCACAAATGCCCAGTCAGCATATTCAGCAACTCCTTTGTGGCGGCCAAAAGCCCTAACAAAGGTCCAGTCAGCATTTCATCCGTTCCTTTGTGGCGGCCAAAAGCCCTCACAAATGCCCAATCAGTTAAATTCGTCCTGTCCTTTGTGGCGGCCTATGCCCTCACAAAGGCAGACTTTTGTGGCTGCAAAAGCCCTCACAAATGCCTGTCTTTTGTGGCTGCAAAAGCCCTCACAAATGCCAACCTGTTTCAGGCACTTTGTGGCTGCAAAAGCCCTCACAAAATTTTGTGACCAGCTTCTTTGTAGCTGCCAATAGCCCTCACAAAAGCCACCTTTGTGACTGCTTTTTTCCCTTTGTGAGGGCCAAAAGCCCTCACAAAATCATTGATTTCTTGTAGTGTTCCCTTTACACTTTGCAAAGAGACAACACCATCAGAAGCTGAGTTTGTAATTGAAACCCGAAAAGTTTCCCAAGAATCTGGTAGAGTATTCAATAGCCATAGTCCCAACACTTCATCATCAAATTTGATACCCATACCTGACAATTGATCTAGGAGCCCTTGAAAATCATTTAAGTGATCTGAAATAGAAGTCCCCTCCTTGTACCTCAAATTCATCAACGAGTTCAACAAATACAACTTATTATTCCCTGATTTAGAAGCATACAAAGATTCAATCTTCTTCCACAAGGATCTTGCATGTTCCTCATTAGCAATGTGATTATAAACATTGTCTTCTACATATTGCCGAATAAAACCACAGACCTGCTGATGTTCACTAACAGATCCTTCATTTTTCCCTTCCATAAGTGATAATTAGTGTCATTCAAACAAATCATTCTATTTGTATTTGCCTCCATCATTCAAACAAGTCAAACAGCCCCTTAACCAAAGAGCTCTGATACCACTCTGATGGGAAATTCAACAACAAATAACAATAACTACTCTAATAGAGCAATATGCAGCGGATAATCAATTTCCCAAACTTGCAAGAATTTGTGAGGAGCAATCAACAAATAATTACAGCAAATAAAATCACCATCACAAAGGACACAATAATTTTTAACGTGGAAAAACCTTCTCAATGTGAGAAGTAAACAACCACGGGACCAAGCCAGTAATAGAGCTCCACTATAATCAAAATATGGGTACAAGAGAGTTTCAAATATGGCACAAATTCGTGCTCAGTAACCAACCAAAAAACAGCAAGGTAACCAGCACAACAACCAGCCAAAACAATGAGAAAACAAGCATGAAATTGAGAACAAAGTTCAGCAAAAAAACCAGAAAAACCGCTACTGTCCGAGTTCAGTATCTCCCACCTGAGACCTCTGATCGACGATCCAAACGGTCAGATTGAAGTACCAAGAGTCACGAACTTCCTGTCTAAATTTCAGCCCGATCCGACGGTGAAGGAAGGAGAAATCGCGAATCTAGTACAGCTGCTCTATTTTATGCGAAAATAGGGTTTACTCTTCCTCTCTCACTTTTCTCTTTGCCTCACTCTCTGAATTCAGCTCTCTCTCTCCCTCTAATCTGACCTCTGTCCACTTGGTTAAGTGAGACTCATGGGCTTGCACATATTGGGCCTCTCTCCACATAGGAAGGGAGCCCAAAACCCAACAAGTTGTATGTACTAGCGATTTTGGCCCTCAAATTTCAATTTGTTTTGAATCCGATGATTTTAGCCCTTGGATAGAACACATGTATGTACTAGTGACATTGGCCTTCAGAGTGTTTAATTAAAGTCCCTGGTTATGTATATATACATAAGGGAACCGCACGAGCTCCTCTCATTTGCTCCTTCACCGTTTTCTAAATTTTCTGGACTCCCAAAATCTCTATAAATTTTTCCAATATTTTTACATTTTGATATTATTATTACATAACACAATATGTTTACTGTTCTATTTATTTTATTTAATATTGTTATTTGTTACTGTACATTGTATTTGATTTAATTTTTGGGTTTTTCTCAAATATCGTTATTGTGGACAAAGATATCAATAATTTAGATTCAACTCATTATCACCGATTAAAATTAAAAGTGTTTGTTAATATATGTAAAATAAAAATGAATTTTTATATGAAAATAAAAAAAATATTTATTAATCTTTGAATCAAAGGAAGTGCAACTCCTGTGGACTATAGAATCTATGTAGATAAAGATGAATTCGGTATTTCGATAGACATATCAAAGTATCGAGGTATTATTGGGTCTCTTTTATATCTAAAGGTCAGTCGGCCAGATATTATGTTTAGTGTCTGTTTGTGTGCAAGATTTCTGCTAGATCCTAAAGAATCACATCATGTAGTAGTAAAGAGAATTATGAAATATTTGAAAGGAACAACCAATGTTTGCTTATGGAACCTAAAGGGTAGCATATCAAGTTTAGTAGGTTATTATGATTCTAACTATGCAGGATGCAAAACGGATCGAAAAGGCACAAGCGACACTTCCCATATATTAGGTAATGCATTAGTATCATGGTCCTATAAAAAGCAAGTTTTTGTGGGCCTAAGTACTGCTGAAGCAGAATACATATAGCAGCAGGAAGTTGTTGTGCACATATTTTATATCTCAAGCAATAATTATATGACTATGAACTTGATCTCAGATGCATCCCACTAAGATGTGACAATACCAGTGCAATCAATATCTCAAAGTTCTTAATGCATGCACTCTCGAACTAAACACATTGATATACGTCATCATTTTCTGCAAGATCATGTGCTCAAAGGTAATCTTGAAGTAACATTTGTGGATACGCACAATCAACTAGTAGACATCTCCATAAAGCCACTACCTAAAGACTCATTCTACAAGATACGAAGAGAACTTGACATTTTAAACGAAAACGTTCTCTAACGCATGGTATTTATACTTTGTAAGTAATTTCTCTTCAAGATCTAAAATCTTCACTTCATATGTTGATAAAAATGATTATTTGATGCTTATGTGTTTTGTAAATGTGAATATGTGCTTTACATGATGTCTTTTTAGTGAAAATTCGTTTTAAAAACAAAATTTTGATATCGTAGCTGAATATACATTATATGTATAGGAATACATGGTTCCTAAAAATCCGGTATTCAAATATAACTCATGTGTAGTCGAATAAACGTTTCCAAAACAAGTTGTATTCGAATACAACCAGTGTGTAGTCGAATACAGATTCGCATTTTTCTCCAATATATAAGTTTTTTCACGTTTTTAGGCTATTTTTTTGCATTTTAGTAATCGAATACAGCGATATACGTTTTTCTTTTCTTCAAAAAATTTCATCCTCTCATACTTGCAACAAGTTACCCAACTATTATATCAACATACATTGCATCTAAGATCACTCTTAACTCACAAGTGTCATTTCAAATTCAAATTTCATAAACCCAAAAACCCCATTTTTCCCCAAATTCGAAAACCTTCACCACACCATGGATGCTCACAAATGAGGCTCTAGAACCAAGCATGCTTCAGTGGGTCCTTCCAAAAGGAGGGCTAGAACCAATAATATGGTCAATTTGTCTCGCTTGCTTCACTCATCGAAAGAAATCAATCAGTTCTGCACATACTACTCCAACAAAAGGATCATCACTCATATAGCGTTTGCGCATAATGTTTACAATGCTTTTACACAAGCGCTGTAAAATGAAGCGACCTCACATAATGTTATATAGCGCTTTTTCACAAGCGTTGTAAAATACATGCGCTTTCAAATAATTGAATGACCTATTAGAGCACTTTCGTTACAAGCGCTGTAAAAGCCTTGCGTTTACACATAATTAAAGGATCTATTAGTGCGTTTATTTTACAAGCGTTGTAAAATCATTAACTTTAAATAAAAATCATTTACATTAAATAAATAAGAATAAATTTAAAAAAAATTTACGAACCCTCATCATCTCTACTCTAGGAACCCTCATCTCCTCTACGTACTATGCAGCCATCTACAACTCCTCCTTTAAAAAAAATTGGATTCGTTGTCTCAGGTATTGTATTTATTAATTTGTTGTTGTCAAAAAATCTTTAGTTTTTTTAATAATTGAAAACTAATAAATTGTTACATAATAAATCTTTTCTTTTTGAAATTTGTTGATCTGTTCTGTTTTGAAATCTTTTCTGATTTGAAATTGTTACATAATAATTGGTTTCCATTTTCCAATATTTGATATGTGTACTATATATTGGTATAATGTAATCAGTAGCTTATTATTTTTATAACTACATTTATATCAGTCATATAATATGGACCAGAAATGGGTTTTGGAAAACGCGTAAGAGAAGATGAATTGGAAGGACATTTAGTATGAAATGGAATTGATCAAAGCTATACATGTTGGATAAGAAATGGTGAGAAAAAAAAAACAAAAGGAAACATTGATTTTGAGAATGGTTCAACATATGCTTCAACTAACTTCGATACATATACTTATGAGTCGGACCGAGTTTAGGAGATTGCAAAAGCAATTGAAGAAGATCTTTGGGATTGTCCTTAAATGTTTGAGAGTTTGTTGAGTGATGCAGAGAAACCATTATATAATGGTTGTACTAAATTCACAAAGCTGTCTACGATATTAAAGGTATACAACTTAAAAGCGAGCAATGGATGGTCTGATAAAAGCTTCACATAATTATTAACACTCTTAAAAGATATGTTTCCAGACGATATTGAACTTCCCAGTCGAACCTACGAGGCTAAATGGATTTTGTGCTCTATTGGCATGAGTTACGAAAGAATTCATGTGTGTCCTAACAATTGCATTTTATTTTGAAACGAATATGAATTACTAAAGGCGTGTCCGAAATGCAATGTCTCTCGATATAAGAAGAAAGAATGTACTCCAACAAAAATCTTGTGAAATTTTCCTATAATACCAAGATTTAGGCGCATGTTTCGCAATGAAGAAGATTTAAAACACTTGACATGGCATGCAGATGAAAGAATTAGAGATGAAATATTTCGACACCCTACAGATTCCCCACAATGGGAAAAAATTGATCACGAGTATCCTGAATTTGGGATAGAAACAAGAAATCTAAGACTTGCACTTTCTATTGATGGAATGAATCCACATTGTCTTCAAAGCATCTCACACATCACGTGGTCTGTGATTTTGTTGATTTATAACCTACCTCCATGGTTATGTATGAAGCATAAGTTTGTTGACTTAGTTCTGGACCCAAACAACCGAGGAATGATATCCACGTATACTTGACTCCTTTAATTGAAGATTTAAAAATCAAGTGGGAGACATGTGTGGAAGTTTATGATGGGTATAAGAAAGAATTTTTCAATTTGAGGGCTATGTTGTTCGACACAATTAATGATTTTCCAGCATATGGTAATTTATCAGGATATAGCATTAAAGGTCAATGTGCATGCCCTATATATAAAGAGAATACAAATTAGATGTGGTTGAAACATTGTAACAAGAATGTATTTCTTGGACATCGTAGATGTTTACCTTATAGTCATCAGTACCGTGGGTGGAGAAATGCATTCAATGGAAAATCAGAGGAAGGTAAAACTCCTTTAGCACCGACTGGATATCAAATACTTGAAAAAGTACAAGGTTTGACCAATAAATTTGGCAAACCTTTTGTGGGAGAGCTGGTCAAAACGGGGTGGAAGAAAAAGTCAATTTTCTTTGAATTGCCATATTGGAAGTTATTGTATATAAGACATTTCCTCGATGTGATGCATATTGAAAAAAATGCATTTGATAGTGTTATTGGTACGTTACTCAATGTTCCAAGAAAGTCTAAAGATGACATCAATGCAAGATTGGACTTGGTCAATATGGGAATAATAAATGAATTGGGTCCCGTAAAGTAAGGAAAAAATTGTTTTATGTAAATTTCTACACGAAGTTAAAGTTCCAGAAGGATACTCTTCAAACATTAAAAATTTGGTTTGTATGAAAGACCTCAAGTTAAAAGGTTTGAAGACCCATGATTGTCATATTCTAATGGAGCATTTGCTACCAATAGATATACGTACCATTTTACCTGAAAAAGTTCAACGAGCCTTAACTAGATTATTTTTCTTCTTCAGGGAAATTTGTAGTAAAGTGATCGATCCTCAGAAATTACCGACGTTGTAGAGGGAAATTGTTGTTACTTTGTGTGAGCTTGAAATGTATTTCCCACCTTCTTTTTTTGATATAATGGTTCACCTTACTGTTCATCTGGTTAAGGAGACACAATTTCGTGGGCCAACTTATATGAGATAGATGTATCCGATAGAACGATATATGAGAATATAAAAAGGGTACGTAAAAAGTAGAAGTCGACTAGAAGGTTGTATTGCTGAATGGTACATTGTTGAAGAAGCTGCTGAATGTTGTACTGAATATTTGTCCAATGTTGAATCCATAGGGCTTCCCATGTCTCATCATTCAGGAAGAATATCAGGAGAAGGGATAATTGGAAGGATATTAATGACTATATCAAGGACAGAATGGGAGCATGCACAATTGTATGTTCTGCACAATGATGAAGAGGTTCAACCGTATGTTAAAAGACATCCAATCCGATCAACTGTTGGGTCGTCATATCTTGTGGAAGGAAGCTCGTGTAAATAAGGATGGAGTGGTTGATAACGAAAATGTTCAAAAAGTAATAGAAGTTTGTGTAAGTATATTATCACTTTAATATTTTTTAATATTGTATTTTATCACTTTAATATTATCACTTTAATATTTTTTAATATTGTATTTTAAAAATGATTTTGAACTTATCTTTTTAATCCTACATGTATTTTAGGAGAATATCGAACAAAGTTCAGAAAATCAAGAGGACAACAAAGCTAGATGCAGGGACATTCTTGGTAAAGTGTTTAATGTTCTTAGGTATTCCGGTTGCGTGAGGGGGAAAGGATTTGGCGTAACTCCTAAAAGCTATTTTTCACAAGAGAAGTGCCAAAATCCATACAATGAGGAAGTACTAGAGAAGCTCAAACTCCTATCAGAGCAAGTGGCACTCTTGGTGAAGACGAATAAAGTCTTCCTGAGGTAATTAATTACTTACTTATGTAATTACTTATGTATTACCTATACATATGTATTAACCATACTTATGTTTTAACCATTGATTTAAGGTGTCACTCCATGTGTGTTGTACTTATTCTCCCTTACTCATCAGAAGGTCGGAAAAGGAAAATTGTACAATACGTCGGGAGAAGTATTGCACAACACACTGATCCCTGCGGGCCATGTCAAAGTATCACTAATTATTGCTTTGGAACCAAATGCACCGTTGCCTTTACCGGACAACGATGGAGATATGAAGTTTTTGAGCGAAGCAATCGGTAGTTACGTGGCATGGCCCACACATCTTGTTGCCCTTGATAAGGTATATTTAATTAATTGAAATGTATGTATAATTGATATGTATATTTAATTGCTGATTTTTTTACGCTCCTAACTTTAATTTCACATTTATATTTAGATTCTGAAAAAGCCTAAAGGGAATGATAAAAAGATTCCCATAAACGAGTCAATTACATCGCCTGAAACAGTTTGTCACATTTATTTCCTAAGGTTTGTCATTTTTCAGATTCAATAAACTAACATTTAACCTCATTTTTTCAGATTCAATTAAATAAACCACCCGCACAGCAAAATAAAGCCGGCAAACCTCAAAATTTGGAGGGTAATAAAGCTGGCAAACTACAAAAGCTGGAGAGTAATAAAGCTACCAAAGTTGCAGTTAAAAAACTAGATCAGGGACAATCAATCGTTGCTGCTCCAAAAATAAGTCAGTCATGCCTTCCTAAATACGGGGCGTGTCTTGACATCTAAGTAAAATGGAATATGGGCAACAACGACGATTCACACATCATAACTATGAATAAAGCTATATTCGGAGATGACTATGAATAATTTCTTGAAAAGGAGCACATATACGAACTTCTCAACCATAAGGAACTGAGTGCTACTGTGATCAGCTTGTACATTAGGTAAAAAAATACATTTAATTGCATTTATTGGTAATTAATTAAATTTATTGGTAATTAATCTAAGTTGAAATTTTCATTGAAGGTTTTTGTATGAGAAGTTGGTGTGCACGCGCAGATTGTCAAATAGATATTCATTCTTGTCTCCGCATAAGCTATCGATGTGTAAACTCGATCCAGTGAATGTAAAGAAATACATTGTAGATATGTTATTAGGAAATATAGAGAAGGATAAGTTGTTCTTTGCACCATATAATTCAGGGTACGTAATTATATATTATTTATTTATATCTTTTTCAATTTATGAGATCTTAATTTATTAGATGTGTAAACAAAATTGTCAACCAAATTTTTGTTGTTGTAGGGCACATTGGATGCTATTTGCAATCAATGCGACCTCTGAAGTTATATACTATATGGATCCCTCGCACAACAATTACAATAATCACTCCGATATAAAGACTATGTTTGACACGTAAGTAATATTCATTTATTTCTTACATATATATATATATATGTATATATAATGTGTTTATTAATGTTATAATAATCAAATTTATTTATTCGAAAGTGCTTTACAAGTTTTTCGAGCTCAAGGAGGTGTCATAGTGTCGAAGCAAAAGTCTAATAACATCACATGGATTCCAATAAAGGTTTGAAATATGTGCCTTTAAATTTTCATTTTCATTTACAAATATATGCCTTTATAATCAATGCACAAATATATTATTGACTTATATGTTTTATTTTATAGTGCCCTCATCAAACTAACAACATCGATTGTGGGTACTATGTATTGCGATTCATGAATGAGATTGTTGATAGGAATCAAACTATTATCCCAGAAACGGTACTGTATTTTCATTATTTGATTTTCGTATATAAATTATGTATATATTTGATTCTAACTTATTTATGTTCAATTTTTATATTGCATACTACTTTGACAATTCCAGTCCAACATACTATGAGAAAGATATAGTTGAATTAAAGGAAGACTGGTGTCAGTATGTGCTTGAAATGAAAATTATTTGATTTTCTAGGAAATAGCATACTGCAAGGGATCTGAATATATGGTAGCTAGTTATGTTTTGTGTAGGATAAGTTAGTTATATGTATAAGAATATGGCTTAATATCTGAATATGTTAATGAATATGTGCTATTGTACAAATATCTAAATATGTATATGTAGTTAAGTTATATATGTATCTGAATATGTTATGTTGTTGTGTAAATTAATATATAAAGTTAAGTTATATAGTTCTGTTTTTGTGTACTGATTGTGTGAATTGATTCTGAATATGTATATGAATATGTTCTGTTGTTGTGTGAACTGATTCTAGATGAAAATATTTTGGGAAAAAAAATTAAAAGACAGTGCTTTCTAAAAAAATGCCACAAAAAACCAAAAAGCGTTTTTAAAAAAATTTAATTGACAACATTTTTAAATAAAAAAATTGCACCTTTTTAGCGCTTTTTTTGAATAAGCGTTGTATATGGTCACCTTTTACAGTGCTTATTTGAACAAATGTTGTAAAATATGCATTATAATGCATATACTGAGTGCACATTTTACAACGCTTATTTGAAAAAGCGCTGTAAAATACTGAGTGCACATTTTACAATGCTTATATGAAAAAACGCTGTAAAATGTGCATTATAATGCATATATTAGATGCATATTTTACAGCGTTTTTTCAAATAAGCTCTGTAAAATGTGCATCCAATATATACATTATAATGCATCTTTTACAGCGCTATTTTCAATAAGTGTTGTAAAAAGTGCATAATAATACATATATTGGGTGCATCTTTTACAAGGCTTTTTAAATTAGCGTTGTAAAATGTGCATAACAAGCGCGCAATATATCTACATGTTTTATAGCGCTTTTTTATTTTTAAAAAGCGTTGTTGTATCTTTTTACAACGTTCGATTCTACAACGTTTTTTTTTTGTTTTGAAAAAGCGCTATAAATTGCTTAAAAAAACGCTATAAATCCTATTTTTCGCATAGTGACTCCAACATTTCGTGAAATATTGCAACTTCCATTTGAGGGCGAAAAATTTAGGCCAGGAAATTTATGTGAATGGTTAAAAGTCACAAAACATGATGCTTATGTCTCATTGTGTCAGTTTGACAAGGACACCATGGAATGAAAAAGGACACAAATTGGTTCTAAATTTGCTAGGCAACGGTATGGAGTTTGAAATCTAACCGTTGAGTATAGGCTATTGCATTACTTTGAGTCATATTTTGGTTCCTATGGCTGTAAATTACTCTAAAATATCTAAATTTGAACTTCAGAATATGTTATTCATGTTTGAAGGATGTCCACTCAACAGGTCGTATTTTGTCCATTCTGTCATATTTGCTTCCAAGGATGCTATTGGTTTACCTTATGCTAAGGAAGTCACTAGAATTTTGGATTACTTTATATGTTCTTGTTTTCTGGTGATATTGGCCAGTCCTTTATTGCTGCCCAAGAGGAATAAGACGTAGAAGAAACAACATATGAGGATGATCATGTTTCTAACTACATGGTCATGGACAAACTAAACGTTTTACAAACATTCATTACTACCCAATTTGCAGAACATGGACACCTCTATCAACACATGTATTCAAACCATGTAAACCACTATTGCCCACAACCATGAAACCTTATTGCATGAACTTAATGGCTTATCCGACAAAATCGAACATCTTCATCTCCCACCAGATGTTAACATGTAGATCGATAATGAAAATGTATTTGTTGTAGTTTGTTTGTCTTTCTAATGTTTTACGTTGTTTTTAGTTGAAACTACTTGACTATGTTTTTCTATTCTAATGTAATATTTGAACATGATTGCATTTTAATTATGTGATTTTTTTTTTACCTTGTGTGATGATTTTCCTATATAAGTATTTGTATGCTTGGATTGTATGTTCTATTTTTTTCCTTCTTTTCGATCATGTCAAAAGGAGGCGAAATTTGGTGTGTTGTTGCTGTTAAAATCTTTTGTAGGTCTTCAAAGTTTTTATAATATGATGACATGAGCTCAAGTTCAACGGGGTAGTACGCATGAATTAAAGGGGAGAAATTTTAAAACATTCAAACACGTTAAAGTCTCATCAAACAACAAGATTTTATCATAATAAAAAAGGGAGAGAATGTAAAACACATGTTTTTTATGAAGACAAAGACCAAGGAATGTCATCAAAGTTGAAAGTTCAAAAAATAAATCAAATAATCAAAATCAACTATGGTCAAAAATACTAGAAGTTTTATAAATGAAAAGGTACATGATGCAATCTAATATTCTTATATTTCAAATGCACATGGAACCTTTCATGTTAGCATATCCATTAAAAGAATCTTCATATGTCAAAAATGCATAAACAATATTTGTAGTCAAATATAGGTGATAAGTTAGTAGCTAAAACTGAACATCTGTATTCGACTACGAGATGGTGTAGCCGAATACAAGTGCTAAGTCAGTAGCTAAAACTAAACATATGTACTTGACTACGAGATGGTGTAGTCGAATACAAGTACTAAGTCAGTAGCTAAGATTGCACATTTGTATTCGACTACAACCTAGTGTAGTCAAATACAACAATAAGTCAGTGGAAAAATTCACTTAGTTATATTCAGATACAACATTTCGTATTCGAATTCAATATTGAAATTTTAAATAAAAACTGAACATTAGAGAGGTATATTCGACTACACACAAGCTGTAGCCGAACACAACTAAGAAACAACTTTGAACAATTTTCTGAAATATTCTCAAAGTTATTTTTCATATTTCAAGTACTTGCACTGCATTTTCAAATCATTGAGAAAGGTTCTCTATTATAATTGAAATATTATTGGATTTTGGTGTGCTATCTTAGGAAGTGTGTTACAAGTTTGTAGCAGAGATCCTAGGGTGGGAAATGTACATATTCTAACAATAGTGGAAAAATTTCTTGTAGTATGCAAAAGGACTGGATGTACCCTTAGTCATAAGGGGAACCAGGATAATATCGTTGTGTTCATTATTTTTCTGCCATTTATTGTTTGCTATACACTATCTTAAACAGAAAAATCGATCAATACATCTCCGAAAACAAGAAAATTTCTAAATACCTAATTCACCCCTATCCCCCTCTTAGGTGCGCATTTGTTCTTACAACTATGTTATCCTATATATATCCAAGGGGAAAGATCAACAATGGAAATATTATCAAGGCTCCCCATGATCATTAACGTTACTTAATTTGATTCGAAAATATTGATCATATTGATGTACCTAAAGTTTTATGATATTTTATTGTAGAATCGATACACTTTTGTTCCTCAATATTTTGAATATCAAAAAATACATTTTGTATTGTTTCCTTTTCCATTCCCACCCATCATATATTTCATAATCTATTACCAAAAATTATTTTTCTTTCTCTTCTTTAAACCATATACCAATCATATTTGGAAGTAGTTAATTCATAAATAAGTATGCTAAAATCTCATACATAATTTCAATCATGCTATAAATTTCATTAAACGTGAGGACGATATAAACAAAAAATCACTATTTGGATGGACCTCAAAATATTGAGGCATAGAAATATTGTCACGTTAATCCCCTATAAGTGGTTTTATCTTAATCATTGTCTAAATGTGTATTGGATATACCAATCACATGGGGGAATTTGACATTTGTCCCTACAATAAAAGTCACGACTATCCTGCTTAGTGCATAATATCAAATGTATAAGAAAAGTATATAGAAAGTTCTCGTGCCAAACATTACCTTGTAGCTATAGAATACCCTCTATGAGTATCAAACTATAATTGGGGCACCCCTTTGTTTCTTATTATATAGAATAAAGGAAGTGTGACCCACTCAAACAAAAATACCCTTATCAAGAGTAATTACATGTATTGACCGAATGAATTCGGTTCAAGAGAAATGTTGATTGTCTCATGTCACAGACAATTATTTCAAAAGATCTTACAAGAAGAACATATGAACTTTGGAGATTCAAAGAAAGAATTAGCGTTCAAGAATATTTCACATATCTAAAAGGACTAGCATGACAAGTGAACTCCCAACTATATGAGCTCCAATGCCATAAAAAAAATACTTTGCACACATTGATGCTTCAAAAGTGTTATATCTAAATAAAGACTCGCAAGGTTGAAAATCCAAAAAGGACGACATATGCAAAAAAAAAAATAAATAATGTATAAAAATAAATAAAAACTTGAAAGGGTAGCCCAGACAAAAATTAAGGCACAAAGTTGAATAAAGACCTATGAGGTGGAAAACCCAAAAAGGAAACCTAGGCAAAAATTAGGGTGCAAAATTAATGAATATCTGGTAGGTCGAAAATCCAAAAGGATAGCCTAGGAAAAGTTAGGAAAAAAACATGTTAGGTTGAAAACCCGAAAGAGCAATCTAAACAAAAATGAGGGCCACAAAAATAATATAGAATGAAATAAGATCACTAATTTGATAATCTAAAAAAGGACGATAAAAGAATATGGCTTGCATACACACATCAAGGTCGAAACATAATATATTCCGGAAGAATGTGAAGATAGATTTAAGCAAATCATATCTTTTAAAGTGGTTTCAAAACATGATCGAAATTGTGGCATGAGTTATGAGTGCACTTCTTTTACATAACACTACTAAAAAATTGGGTCATTTACCCATATGAGATCACCTTATCTTTTTTTCTTTCTATGAATCTTTTCTTCTTTGTACCATAGATTTTGTTATTAAATGTAATTGTTTGAACCTTCTTTCACTAATTTCTTGTGTTATAAATCTTTTTTTTTCAAAATGCATTTTTATGATAATCATATGTTGGGGCAATAAATATGTGAATGTCAAGAGGCCAAAATCAGTATAGTGTCTTAACACGTAGTTAGGGGAAACCGAAGATCAAATCAATGATATTAAAAAATGTCTCTTTTAAGAGCAAAAGGATAATCACCACTATTTATTTGAAGTGGTGCACATTTTTTATTTATGAATCCAAGGATTTTTCCGTAAAGAGGTGAAATAAATAGAAAATAAATAAAAAATGAAAAAAGGTGGATTAAAAAAATTGAAGAAACAAAATGAAAATGAAGGAAAATGTCCATTCATCGAAGGCATTCATGACTTTTCATATTTTCAATAGTATATAAATTAAAGTCGGGACGCTAAACTGCATCCTATGATATAAAAGACTAGACACTTTTGTTCACCTACTGGGCTTTGTTCCATATGTTCACACTAATCATTAAGAAGGGAATGCACAACAATTTCCACCTTATGGTCTGTCTCCCGATTATAGCCCACCAATTGACACTCATATTCCCAATCACAATCTGCCGATCATGACTATAATCAACAACAAGGTATTGATGAGGTTCCTCAAGTGCAGCATTCACCCTTTACTTTGGGCTTCATTGGCTCTTTGCCACAAGGGAAAATTGTTGAAGCTATGTCAGTGACGTTAAACATACATCATGAACTTCGACCATTCGAAAGTCATCAATCCAAACTAAAAATGGCAAGTCTTGGAAGAACGCTTGAGAGCTATTGAAGGGGGAAACAATTATGCCTCATTTCTGATGTTATAGTACCTCCGAAATTCAAATAGCCTAAACTTGACAAATACAATGGAACTACATGCCCAAAAAATAATCTTATTATGTATTATGGAAATATGGGTTTTTGTGCCCACGACAAGAAATTGCTAATCCACTTCTTTAAAGACAGACAGTGTGATAGGGGCTTCCCTAAGTTGATACATGCACCTTGAGCAAAATCATATTGGCTCTTGGAAGGATTTGGTGGATTCCTTTTTGAAACAATACAAGTATAATCTCGACATAGTCCCTGATAGAATGCAACTGCAAAATATAACAAAACGAGATAACTCCCAATGATGGAGGGAGCTAGCTTCCCAAGTTGAACCTTTGCTATCCGAAAAAGGAAATGGTGACCATGTTCATAAACACTCTTTTACCTCCCTTTTATGACAAAATGATAGGGAGTATCTCGTCGAATTTTTCTGATCTTGTCATCAAAGGGGAAAGTGTGGAAATGGGATTGAAAAGTGGGAAAATCACTTTTGGATATCCTGGAGTAAACAACACGAAGAATTCGCCCATAGGTGCGAGCAAGAAGAGGGAATAAGTAATTTTGTGATAGCAAACCCAACTAATCCCTCTTTCATGTATCCTCCCTACACCGCCACAATCTCACAAAACTCGGTATCCTGATTCAAACCTCACAAGGAAATGAAGATTCTAATGAGAATCAAGGAAGAAACAACAATGAAAGGAAATTTGTACATTTCGACCTAATCCCTATGACTTAAGCAAAATTATTGCCACATCTTATTAGCAATTATATGGTTGCACTATGCCCAGGGAAACCTCTGGAACTACCTTACCCTAGAGGATATGAATTGAAAGCCATATGTGATTATCACTTTAGAGCTGTGGGACATTCGACTGAAAATTGCCAAGCCCTAAAATTTAAGGTGCACGAATAGCATAAAGCTGGATGGTAGAAAATGAGCCAAATGTAAAAAACAATCTACTCCCAGATCATAATGGACCATTAATGAAGGCCATCTAAGAAAACCACCAATTAATGAAGGAATTCAAGAAGATTAAAACCCAATGAGGATTATTTTCTCTGAATTATGCAAATTACTGTTAATTCAAAGGAATATCGGTTGGAAAATAGGTTGCAATTTCCATCTCAATGAGGAACATCCATAGAACAATCCAATGAGTTTAAAGAAGAGCTCTAAAGACTGATGAACATAAGCACTATAGAAATAGGCCATTGGGAAAGAGATCTTGATTTTTTCGCAACCCAATCAGAAGACAAACTTGGTGCAACTATCCCAAAGTCATTGATCATTCACTTCACTAAAGAGGAAATTGTGAGTGCTCTCAGTGGTCTAAGAACCCTGATAATTCAAACACCAAGCCCTTTTCCATATAATAATACTAAAAGGGTACCTTGGAACTATAATGATGAAGTGCATTTGGCTGAAGCAAAGGATAATAATGTTTCTAGAAGCGATCGAATAAAATCCCAGGAAACACTACAGAAAGAAACAATGATTGTTGGAAAATTATGACTTCTTTTTTATTAACAACAAGAGAATTAAGATCAAATCCAACTAGTTCGACATAATTCTCATATTAATCATGCAATCATTCATACAACTCACACACAGCGGAAGTCTAAAATCACATACAAAATTATCAAGAAGCATACAAGAATAAGCAGGTAAACAATGCTGAAAATTAAAGAGAAGGGATAGGAAAGATTGCACCGCGATATATCTTGGTTCAGCCGTTAATCCAACGACCTACATCCAGTCCCAAAATCACAATGTGATTTCAGCCTTTTACTATAGAATGAATTCAAGTACTTTTATAGATTTTCCAGTCTTCTACACGACCTATCAATCTAACCCCCTTCACTCCTATCTTGTCACCCCTTTGATCCTTGTAGTTTATCCCCAAACTCACACAAGATCAAAGTAAAACTTCCTCTTGATGATACCACACCAACAAGGATAGCTACCTGTTTCCAAACTGGATTTGTTACAGCATCAATTACAAAGAATTGTCTTTTTACATGAACAAAGAAAAGAAGTATCAAGAAATGTGTTCAATCACTCTAGCATCACACAAAAGATTTTATTTGCCAATGAATATTTTTTGTGTGTTAAGAAACTTTTCTTTCAAAGTGTTTTCAGAGATATGCAAAATTGAGAGCAAGAGATTTTGAAAATTGTGAAAAGTTTTGTGCAAGAGTTATTTTTAAAATGATTTGAAACATCTTATATATATTCAAGGAAAACACCAGGACAGTCGATTGCCCAATCGAGTTTAAAAGGATATAATCGATTGCTGCATCGAGTGTCGTATTTTCTATGTTTCTGGAAACTTGAAATATATAAGCTTCACTTGATTGAACAATCGATTGATTCAATTTCTGAATCAGACCTGATGCTATAATTTCCTTTCAATCGAGTGAGCAATCGAGTTGTCCAAAATTGGGTGCTCATTGTGACTTGAGAAATAGCATCACTCGATTGGTCAATTGAGTGTCGTGATCAAAGTGATTCAGACCTGATGCTATGATTTCCTTTCAATCGAGTGAGCAATCGAGTTGGCCAAAACTGGGTGCTCACTGTAACTTGAAAAATAGCATCAATCGATATGTATATCGAGTATCGTGGTCAAAGTGACTCAGATACTGTTAACAATCAAGTTGCCAGTCGAGTGGACAATCGAGTGGTCAATCGAGTGGGCACAAACTGAGTGCTCTCTGTAACTTAAACTTCAGCGTCAATCGAATTGTCAATCTATTGTGCAATCGAGTTGACAATCGAGTGATCCTGTTACAGACCTTAGTTATTTTTAACAGTTTATGTGCCATTCGATTGATGAACCATTCAATCAATTGTTCAGTCGATTGTTTCAGAGTTGAGTTTTATAAAACATGAATGAATGATAAAAGTTCATTGGCAATGACTTGTGTGAGACTCTAGTGATTTGTTTACTCAACTTGATACTTAGACACCTAATACCACTATACAAATTGCATCTTCCTCAAGTGCATCCTCCAACTTTGGTTGATTCCTTGAGTTGCAAGCTAGTGTTCCATGTGTGTGGTGTCTTCATGTTTGCCTGAAATGTTTCTTAATTCAAAACATTAGATAAAGCAAATATTTCATGTGCACTGTATGTTTGGGACTTAAATCAAAAACTAGATCAGGGAAGCTTATGACTTACAATCTCCCCCTTTTTGATTTAATGACAAACATACAGTTAATATTGAGATTATTTTAAAATCTCCCCCTGAGTTTTGGAATGTATGATACAAAACATTTTCAGTACTTAACCAGGGTGTATCATGGAGAATAAAATGTATCAGACCAGATGCATATATAATATATCAGAGCTTAGTATGTATCAGACCATAAATGTAATATGTATTAATCAGAACAACTACAATATCAGTAATGGCAATATCAGCATATACATAATATCAGTGCAGGTATGATACAAATCAAAGCATATAATCTCAAATTAATCAAATTAATCTCCCCTTTTTGTCATTAATACAAAAAGACATAAGACAAATATACAAGAGGAAATTAATAAACAACAGTTGTAAGGACAAGACAACAAACAACAACAACAAACAGCAAAAACTCTAAACCTAAACAACCAAAGACATTAGGGCTGATCCTCATTATCACCAACAGGAGGAGGAGAGACCGTTGTATTAGCCTAAGCAGGTGTCTTCTCCCCATGAGAATCAGAACCATCTTCGTTTTCCGGATGTGGTTCTGCAGTTGATTGCCTCCCAATCTCTACAATGTCTTCAAAAGACATCTTGAGACCCAAGTGCTCCTGAATGGCTGAAACATCCTTCTGAATAGATTCCAAGGAAGCTTGAAGCTTTAGAAGAGACGTTTCCACCCGTTCACTGTGTTCAGCTTGAAGTTTCAAGACCTCCATCAGCTTTGCCATGATCTCGGATGGTCCTTCAGCTGGTGCAGGTGCTTGGGCACTTGACTGGGCTTGATCAGCACTGGGTTGTGCATGATCAGCAGTGAATGGAGTTCTTGTCCACACATTGTTGATGTGTCTAATCTGCATTTGGTTGACTATGGCTTCACCAAATGTATGAGTAGTTGTGAGTGATTCTTCATCGGCTAGAGACACCTTGAAATGCCTCATAATCCTCATCACCAGTTGGGGGTAGGGCAGGATGTGCTTCCCTTGTGCTTATTCCCACATGTTCAGCAGCACAAACCATGTCCAGCTCATTTTGAGCTCTTTGTACAGCCCCCATAGCAAGACAACATCTAGCCGCGGTACAACAGCATGATTTCCAGCTCTAGGTACTAACATTCTTGTTAGCACATACATGAGCAACCTGTGCTCAACCTTCATTTGTCCAGCTTGAATAGTCCCTTTCTCAACATAACCTTCAATCATCAATTCCTGTAAAGCAGCATGCTTATCGATTGAGTTTTCCCAACCTTCGTCTTCTGGAGCATCATGTGCTCGTCCATCAATGGTGTACCCACAAAAAGGCAAATCAGTCAGCTTAGAAAACTCTTCAAAGGTCATAGCAATCCTTCTGTTTTTCACTTCAGCTGCGAAACCGGTCTTGGTCAGGATGAAGGTGGAATAGAAGGCTCTCACTAGCCTTGGATAGACATCCAAAGAACAGGAAAGAAGGTTTTCCAAACCATGAAACCTCAAATGGTTTTGAAATGAAAAACCAATTTTATCAAAGTAAGGAAAATCCAGGGTTCTAGCATCTTGGATTTTTCTTTTAACAAAAGAATCTGGAACAGTCTTGCCTTCAGCAGTTTTCTCTTTTGAAGGCTTAACCTTCTTAGGAGGAGATGAAGGCTTCTTCTTCTTCTTAGTTAACCCCTTCATGGCATCACCCAACAATTTTTCAGATGGAGGAACCTTCCTCTTTTTACTGATTTCAGGAGTAGTGGCAACTACTTTGCCCTTGTCCTTAGCCAATACCTTGTGTGTAGGGATTGAAACTCTCTTGGCCGGAGGTGAAGGAGGTGGAGGAGGTGATGGTGAAGGGGTTCTTCCACTGGAGGTAGAAGAGAAAGAAGATGAGCTGGATTGTTGAATGACTTTGGAGGAGGGACCAGCAGAGGTAATGGCTGGTTTTCTACCAGTTTGTTTAACACGAGCCATTGTAGAATGTAGATTGGAGGTTGATTGGATGAAGAAAAGATTGCAGTTGGATGAAGAAGATGATAGCAGAGTGAAAAATTGGATTGGGAAATCGGATTAGGGTTTTCCAGGTTTATAAAGCACTGTAGAAATCCGATTGCCCAATAGAATGATTACACTTCTGGATTAAAAAAGTAACCGTTACACTCATCCAACGGCTATAATTTTCTCAACGGATATATGCCAATCGATTGTCCAATCGATGCTCGGGTTTTGATTTACAAAGATTCTCAGACTTGTGAGTTACTTAAACCAAATAGTCGCTTGCCCAATCGCATTTTAACTATATTCCAGTTCATCATTCGATTGCCCATTCGAATGACGTAACAAAAATTTTCAAAAATCTGGTTTTTGAGATATGAACACTCGATTTGCCATCCGATTGTCGTGATGAAAACTTCAACAGTCAGGCTTCTGAGATCTCAGCAGTCGAATGTCTATCCGATTGAAGCAAAAATTGACAAAACAGACATAAACAAAATAAAAACTGAGACCCAACAATTCGATGTTGCAATCGAATATCGTGTTTCCAATTTGAGAAAATGAAGCACTGTTCATCAAACAGTCGATTGTGCAATCGAGTGTTTGAGTGAAAAATACTTATCTGGCCACAGGACACTCGATTATGCAGTCGAATTGGGTATAAGGATCAGATTTCATTGGGATCAATGATGCCCAGTTTCATTCTTATAAAGAAGAAACTGTCCTTAGGCAAGGCCTTGGTGAAAATGTCAGCCAACTGCTTAGTTGTATTGACATATTCCAACTTAATCTTGCCCTGTTGATATTGATCTCGAATGAAGTGATGCCTTATTTCTATGTGCTTGGTCCTAGAATGCATGACAGGATTCTTAGTAATATTAATAGCACTAGTATTATCACACAAAATAGGCACTATTCCTAGGTCCACACCAAAATCAGAGAGGTGTTGCTGCATCCAAAGAATTTGAGCGCAACAACTACCAGCAGCAACATACTCAACTTCAGCAGTTGAGAGTGCTACACTGTTTTGTTTCTTGCTATGCTAAGAAACAAGAGAGTTCCCTAAAAGTTGACAAGTACCTGAGGTACTTTTTCTGTCCAATTTGCATCCAGCAAAGTCAGAATCAGAATAACCAACTAGAGTGCAAGTAGATCCCTTAGGATACCACAAACCAAGATCTTTGGTTCCTATGAGATATCTGATGATTCTCTTAACAGCACTGAGGTGAGATTCCTTAGGATTGGCCTGGTATCTAGCACACATACACACACTAAACATGATGTCTGGTCTACTAGCGGTTAGGTAAAGTAAGGATCCTATCAGGCTTCTAAACACAGTCACATCTACAGCTTTACCCGATTCATCCTTATCTAAGTAGCAGGATTGACTCATAGGCGTGTCAATGGATTTAAATTTTTCAAAATTAAATTTCTTTAAAAGATCACTGCAATATTTTGATTGACTAAGGAAAATGCCATTTTTGCTTTGTTTGATTTGAAATCCTAGGAAGTAAGTCAATTCTCCCATCATGGACATTTCAAATCTGCCTTTCATAGTATTTTCAAAATCTTTACAAAGCTTATCATTTGCTGATCCAAATATGATGTCGTCAACATAAATTTGGACCAATAAAATATATTTTCCTTGTCTTTTGATAAAAAGAGTTTTATCTACATTTCCCCTTGAAAAATTTTCTTGTAAAAGGAAATTGCTCAGCTTATCATACCAAGCTCTTGGAGCTTGTTTCAAGCCATAGAGGGCTTTTGTAAGTTTAAACACATGATTTGGAAGCTTAGGATCTTCAAAACCAGGAGTTTGACTTACAAAAACTTCCTCCTGAATGTCTCCATTCAAAAAAGCACTTTTAACATCCATTTGAAATAATTTGAAATCCATTATACATGCATAGACCAACAGAATCCTAATAGCTTCTAGTCTGGCTACTGGGGCATATGTCTCATCATAGTCTATTCCCTCTTCCTGGTTGCAACCCTTGGCCACTAACCTAGCTTTATTCCTAGTAATCACACCATTCTCATCCATTTTGTTTATGAAAACCCACCTAGTTCCTATGACATGTTTATTTTCTGGTCTTGGAACAAGAGTCCACACTTGGTTTCTCTCAAACTGATTGAGTTCTTCTTGCATAGCTACTATCCAGTCATGGTCCATAAGAGCTTCCTTATTGTTTTTGGGTTCTATCTGAGAAACAAAAGCTGTAAGGTTGCAAAACTCTCTAAGGGATTTTCTGGTTGAAACTCCTTTTGAAATCTCTCCAATAATGTTGTCTATCGGATGGTTCTTGGCAAACTTCCACTCTTTGGGTAGATCATCTTCCCTAATAGGTTCCACACAGTCAAGGTTGGTTGGAGGTTCAGGCTCACTGGTTTCTACAGGTTCAGAATCCACAATATCATCCAACGATTTATTAACTATAGGAAGAGTGCTATTCAAGTCTTCATCAAATTTGACATGTACAGACTCCTCTATAGTTTTGGTTCTTTTATTGTAGATGCTATAGGCCTTACTAACTTGGGAATACCCTAGAAAGATACCCTCATCTGCATTAGGATCAAACTTACCTAGATGTCCCTTGCCATTGTTTAACACATAGCACTTACACCCAAAAATCCTAAAGTAGGAGATGTTAGGTTTTCTCCCTTTGTATAACTCATAGGGAGTCTTTCTAAGAAAAGGTCTAATAAGAACCCTATTTACTACATGAGCAGCAGTGTTAATGGCGTCAGCCCAAAAATACTTAGGAAGATTAGAATCCTTAAGCATTGTCCTAGCAAGCTCTTCTAAGGATCTATTCTTTCTCTCTACTACTCCATTTTGCTGTGGAGTTCTAGGGGCTGAGAAAATATGTTTGATACCATGATTTTCACAGTAGGTTTGAAAAGCATCATTTTGGAATTCACCTCCATGATCACTTTTTATGGATATAATTTTCAGGTTATTCTCATTTTGAACCAAAGCAGCAAATTTCTTAAAAGTTGAGAATGCCTCACTCTTGTGAGTCAGAAAATATGTCCATGTGAACCTAGTGAAATCATCTACCAAAACATAGCCATATAGGTTCCTTCCAAAACTCCTAACCTGAGATGGACCAAACAGGTCCATATGCACCAACTCTAAAACCTTCTTGGTTTGAACCAAGTCTATAGGGGGGAAAGAGGATTTGACCAGCTTACTCCTCTCGCAGGAGTCACATAGTCTGTCCTTAGAGAACTTCCTATTGGGGAGACCTAAGACTAGCTGCTTGCTGACAAGTCTGTTCAAGTGGTCCATATGAATATGAGCCACTTGTTTGTGCCACAGCCAGCTCTCATCAGCACTAGACAACAAGCAACAGATATCATTTGCAGGTAAAGAATCAAAATCTATCATATAAATATTATTAACTCTTTTACCTGTCAGTTTCATACCTTCAACTTCCTTATGCTCAAGTGTGCAGGATATGGAAGTAAAGTTTACCTTAAACCCTTTGTCACACAGCTGACTAATACTTAGTAAGTTGTGTTTCAGGCCTTCAACAAATAAAACGTCCTTGAAAACAGCAGTTGAGTTATTTCCTATATCTCCAATGCCTAGGATCTTTCCTTTGTTGTTATCTCCGTATTTGACAAAGCCACCACTTTTTAAGTTCAGAGACAAGAACTTGGACTTGTCTCCAGTCATATGCTTGGAGCATCCACTGTCCAGATACCATGATTGATTCCTGGATGCCAAGCATATCTGCATAAAAAGAGTCACGTTTTGGATTTAGGTACCCAATTCAAATTGGGTCCTGGGGGGTTAGTTTCTAATGATGGTTCCTTAACTTTCCAAATTTTTTTCCATCCTCTGTTGGCACGTTTTTTCAGTTTGCAATTGAACACCTTATGTCCCTTTTTGCAACAAAAGTGACATACAACAGCATGGGATGGCTTTTGATTTGGTCTAGTAAAGTTATCATACATTTGTTTAGATTTAACAAATTTCTGATGCCTTTTCATATGCATGTTTTGTTTATAGCCAAGTCCAGTTTTAACATCTAGATTTCTCTGATTTCTAAGAAGTCTTTCTAAGTTGTTTTTACCACTGTTGAACTTAGCTACATCACATTTCAGTTCATGAGTTTCTCTGTTCAGTTTTTCATTTATGTCTATAAGAGACTCATGCTTCAAATTAACTTCATCATATTGCATGCATTTTTCTTCTAGTTGTTTCTTAGTACTAATCAGTTGTTTAAGTACATTAACATATTCAGCATGTAGTTCATTAAAGGCATCATGAAGTTCATCATAAGATGGATTAGATGTAGTACTTACCTCACTGTCAGATTCTGAATCAGTGTTAGCCATAAGACACAAGTTAGCTTCTTCCTTCTCTGATTCTTCAGATGAATCTTCATCATTGTCGTTCTAGGCAATGTAAGCTTTCCTGTTTGAAGGCTGTTGATCATTGCCCTTAGTCTTCGTAGGCTTGTTTCTGTTTTACAGCTTGTAACACTCAGATCTGATGTGGCCTATTTTCCCACATTCATAGCAAGTTATGACTTTGCTATCACTAGTATCACCCTTGCTGGAGCCTTTTGTCTTGGAATTCTATGGTTTTCTTGACTGGCCTCCTTTCTTTTTCAGAAACTTCTTAAATTTTCTGACCAACATACCTATCTCAGGTTCTTCACTTGATTCACTTTCTGAGCTTTCTGAATCTGGTTCAGATTTTGCTTTGTGAGTTTGAGTCTTCAGTGCAAGTCCTTTGCTTTTTCTATTTGATTGCTCTGTCTCATTTAATATGTGTAGTTCCATCTCATGTTCACGAAGCTTTCCAAACAGTGTTGCTATAGTCATATTGGCAAGATCTTTAGACTCAGCAATAACAGTTATCTTGGGCTGCCATTCCCTTGACAAACACCTCATAACTTTTCCTATCTGTTGTTCATTATCCACAACTTTTCCCAAGGCATCTAGGTTGTTGATAATGTGAGTGAATCTTGTTTGTAGATCATTTATAGATTCATCTTTCTTCATGCAGAAAAGTTCATACTCGTGCATAAGTGTATTTGTTCTTGCCCGTTTGACATCTGTAGTACCTTCATGTGTTTCTTGCAATGTGTCCCACATTTCCTTTGCAGTCTTGCAGTTTGACACTCTGAAGAATTCTTCTGCACTTAAGGCTGATGTTATAATATTCTTTGCTTTAGCATTGTAACCAACTTTCTTTTTGTCATCTTCAGACCAATCAGCTCTTGGTTTGATGATGCATGATGATCCTTCAGTGCCTGCAATTTTAGGAATGTAAGGACCATTTTCTACTGCATCTAAAATGTCCAGCCCACATGCTTCCAGAAAGATAAGCATCCTTTCTTTCCAGTACATGTATGTTGTACCATTAAAGGCAGGGGGTCTGGTTAGAGATGCTCCTTCTCCTAGGAATCTAAAGAAGTCATTTTCTTTTATGAGTTTTTCTCAAAAAAAAGTTAGGCTCTTGATGCCAATTGTTGGAAAACTATGACTTCTTTTTTATTAACAAAAAGAGAATTAAGATCAAATCCAACTAGTTCGACATAATTCCCATATTAATCATGCAATCATTCACACAACTCACACACAGCGGAAGTCTAAAATCACATACAAAATTATCAAGAAGCATACAAGAATAAGCAGGTAAACAATGCTGAAAATTAAAGAGAAGGGATAGGAAAGATTGCACCCCGATATATCCTGGTTCAGCCGTTAATCCAACGACCTACATCCAGTCCCAAAATCACAATGTGATTTCAGCCTTTTACTATAGAATGAATTCGAGTACTTTTACAGATTTTCCAGTCTTCTACATGACCTATCAATCTAACTCCCTTCACTCCTATTTTGTCACCCCTTTGATCCTTGTAGTTTATCCCCAAACTCACACAAGATCAAAGTAAAACTTCCTCTTGATGATACCACACCAACAAGGATAGCCACCAGTTTCCAAACTGGATTTGTTACAGCATCAATTACAAAGAATTGTCTTTTTACATGAACAAAGAAAAGAAGTATCAAGAAATGTGTTCAATCACTCTAGCATCACACAAAAGATTTTATTTTCCAATGAATATTTTTTGTGTGTTAAGAAACTTTTCTTTCAAAGTGTTTTCAGAGATATGCAAAATTGAGAGCAAGAGATTCTGAAAATTGTGAAAAGTTTTGTGCAAGAGTTAATTTTAAAATGATTTAAAACATCTTATATATATTCAAGGAAAACACCAGGACAGTCGATTGCCCAATCGAGTTTATAAGGATATAATCGATTGCTGCATCGAGTGTCGTATTTTCTGTATTTCTGGAAACTTGAAATATATAAGCTTCACTTGATTGAACAATCGATTGATTCAATTTCTAAATCAGACCTGATGCAATAATTTCCTTTCAATCGAGTTGTCCAAAACTGGGTGCTCACTGTGACTTGAGAAATAGCATCACTCGATTGGTCAATCGAGTGTCGTGATCAAAGTGATTCAGACCTGATGCTATGATTTCCTTTCAATCGAGTGAGCAATCGAGTTGGCCAAAACTGGGTGCTCACTGTAACTTGAAAAATAGCATCAATCGATATGTCAATCGAGTATCGTGGTCAAAGTGACTCAGATACTGTAAACAATCAAGTTGTCAGTCGAGTGGACAATCGAGTGGGCACAAATTGAGTGCTCTCTGTAACTTAAACTTCAGCGTCAATCGAATTGTCAATCCATTGTGCAATTGAGTTGACAATCGAGTTATCTTGTTACAGACCTCAGTTATTTTTAACAGTTTATGTGCTATGCGATTGATGAACCATTCAATCAATTGTTCAGTCGATTGTTTCAGAGTTGAGTTTCATAAAACATGAATGAATGATAAAAGTTCATTGGCAATGACTTGTGTGAGACTCTAGTGATTTGTTTACTCAACTTGATACTTAGACACCTAATACCACTATACAAATTGCATCTTCCTCAAGTGCATCCTCCAACTTTGGTTGATTCCTTGAGTTGCAAGCTAGTGTTCCATGTGTGTGGTGTCTTCATGTTTGCCTGAAATGTTTCTTAATTCAAAACATTAGATAAAGCAAATATGTCATGTGCACTGTAAGTTTGGGACTTAAATCAAAAACTAGATCAGGGAAGCTTATGACTTACAATGATGGCACTCGAGAAGGCATGCAAAGATAATGAGAAGAAGAAAATAATTGTAACAAAAGAATTTTAAAAAAAGAAAATAAAGAATAAGAAAGAAATCTCCAATGAAGAAGCTCATGAGTTTCTCAAGATCGACCATCAAAGTAAATATAAAATTGTCGACCAACTCAACCATACTCCCGCTAGAATTTCGTTGTTGTCTTTACTGATGAATTATGAGTCCCACATGAAGCTATTAATGAAAATACTAAATGAAACCCATGTCATTCAAGATATCACTTTGGCGAATTTGTAAGCATCATAAATAACATCATTGTTAACAGTCACCTAACCTTCACAAATGACAAACTGCCCATGAAAGGAAGAGGTGTTGGAACCAAGTTGGTTTTACATTTATAGTTTTGATGTTAACAAAAGTATTTTATGAAAACAATATATTTGACTTCAAAGAGTATGAAAGAAGATTCATGTTTTTGAAGAAAATCTAAAATAAAATTTGATTCAAATTTATAATTGAAGAAAATCTAAAATAAGATTTGATTCCAAATTATAATTGATGAAAATCAAAAATAAGATTTTATTCAAATTTATAATTGAAGAAAATCTAAAATAAGATTTAATTCAAAGTTATAATTGAAGAAAATCTTAAATAAGATTTGATTCAAATTTATAATTGATGAAAATCTAAAATAAGATTTGATTCATATTTATAATTAAAGAAAATGTTTGGCCAAGTTGAAAAAATGATATCGTCAAGATTTGTATAATATTTGAAGAAGATTTGATTAATATTTGAAGAAGATTTAATTAAGATTTGAAGAATATTTGATCGTGATTTGAAGAAGACTTTATTTTAAGAATTTAGAAACTCAATCTATACAAAATAGAAATAGAATCAATCTGAAGAATATACATACTCAATCTAAACAAAATAGAAATAGAATCAATTTGAAGAATTTACAAACTCAATCTAAACAAGATAAAATTCATAATTAATCAAGGACTAAATTGATGCCCAAATTTTCACTATAAATAGACACTCAAGGTTGAAGGAGAAAAGCATCGAAAACTAGAAAAGAGTAACTCGAACTCAAAGTTCTCAATTCTTCTTAGAGTTCAAAGAGAGAAACACTGGTTCAAGTTAGAAACATTTTCTGAGAGTTCTTTTCTTAGAGTGTGAGAATTATTATTATTATCAGCTTTGTTAGAAGCAACTACTCAGGTTCCAATCTTTTGTATCGAACCTGATAGTGGTTTAGTTTATTCTTCAATCTAGGGTTGTCTGTTTGTTATGAGAAGACTTGACTTATTGGGTCAAGTTGGTTAGTTCCTCAAAAGTCTGGGGTTGTCAGGTTGTTTGGAAAGACTAGTTTGGAGGGTCAAGTGCTTTGTAATTCAAGGTATTTGAATTAGTGGATTAAAGCCTTTTGAATGAAGGGATTAGATGTAGCCAAGTAATTGGTGAACCAGGATAAATATACGTGTCAAATTATTTATTCCTTCACTATTTACTGTTTCTGAATCTGATTGCTTCTTATCTAAGTAATTCAAAAAAAAAAAAAACAACCTTCACCTAATTAGAAAAAAGTTATCAACATTATCAAACACAATTCAACTCCCCTTCTCGACGCGCATCTTAAGTCAAGAACACGACCTGCACCCTTGAAGCCGAGAAAACGACATGCATCTTAAGCCGAGAAAACGACTCGCACCCTAAAAGCCGAGAAAATGACATGCATCTTAAGTTAGGAAAATGACCTGCACCCTCAAATTCGAGAAAACTACCCACTTCTTAAGTCGAGAAAACGACCCACACCCTCGAAGCCGAGAAAACGACCTACATCTTAGGCCCATAAAACGACTCGCACCCAAATCGGAAAAATGACTTACACTATCCTTCAACAACCTTATCCTTTTTGGACAAAATTAGTGTTGTCGTCTTTACTGATCTTTTACTCTCATGTAAAATGTAAGTAAAGAGCGGCAGTTGTTGACACCTGATTTTTTCCACTCTTGTTTTTTATTTGCAAAAAATATAATAGTAAGCATTAAGGATATTTTGGACTTTTTGGTAAGGATATTTGCAAAAAAATGAATTATTAGGATTTTGATTTAATTTATTATTTTTTTAAAAAAGGGGGTTAAAAAATGATAACTTAAATGATTATGGTAGGTTTTTGAAAACATTAAAAATTACCTTAATGATCATTATTAAAAATTATTGTCTTCCAAAAAATTTAAACCTAATTTCTAACTATAAATAAGGGGAAAAGAAAACTCAAAAAGGAGTAAAGAAAATGAGAAAAAAGGGAGTAGCTGATTGGAAATATAAGTTCATAAGAAACTTATATTGTTGTAAATATTTTTCTCCTCGTCCATTTTTTTTTTGTTGATATTATTGTTGTTATAGAGGTTTTTTTTAAGATGCATGTATGACATTAAAAAATGATTTTTTTTTTTTGGTTTTGCGATTAAGTTTGTAATGAACTAATAAAAATTCAAGTTGGTTATTGTACAATCGTCTTCATTTTCATTCGATTCGTGACTTTTCCTCTTTATTTTGTTTTCTTACTTGCGCGATGAATCTTAAACTCTTTTGTTATCACCGTCGCCGACCCACACTACATATGCGTCGCCGACTCGCGAAATTAATAATAAAATTAGTCAACACATGAATATTTTCTACCCAAGAACTACATATGTTTTGATTTCCCTATTTCATCTAGTGATATGTAGGAGCAAGTTATTCCCTTTGTCAAACCAAAATAATAAAAAAAAATATATATTTTTTTCCTTCTTTTATTAATGTAAATAATTAATTTTCATTTTTTATTATTCTTTTTGGGGTAAAAATAAATAATTAAATAAATAAATATTTTGTCTATGATTAATTATAGGGTAACCATTTTAACGAACATTGTAGGGATGTAATATTTTCCTTACTTGTAATTGATTCCAGAATCCAAATTTTTGGTTCAAAATTATCATTTTAAGTTTTATCTAGTTTTTCCTTTCTTAAAATAAAATTGGTGGTGACTCCTTTTTCACGGACAAACCATACGCTACACTCTTTTCAACTACATTTTTGTTTTTGTTTTTAATTTGGTTTTACTAGCATGTGGTCCTAACACATGACACACATTTTACTCATTTCTTATTATATAAATAAAACCAATAATTACCAAAACTAATTTTTTTAACATGTTTTTTGAAAACACAATTTTATTAATAAAATATTACTAATATTTCAAGACTAATATTTTATAAAATAAAATAATTACTCTTTTAAAATACATTAATAACCAAAACTCTCATATTCACGATAATAACAATAATTATTATTATAATATTTTTCAAACAATTGCGTAAAATTAATACCATCTTTGTAGAATAGTTAAAACGATAAAATAAATAAATATAACACCAATAAATTATATTAATTATTAAATCACAATAAATATGTATAGAATCATCAAGCAATAACAACTATATAATAATAAAGAAAATAAAAAACAATATTACTATTATCCCAAGATAATTATTGATAAAATAAATAATTATAATAAGATATACTTAAAAATAATTAAAATATAGATATGTGCACACTTAACATTAGTCAAACATACAAAAAAATATCGTATTATAAAATAATAAAATCGTCTAAAATCTTATTCTTTAAAATATGTACACTAAAATACTATTATTTTAATAAAAATATATAAAATACTAAAATATAATATTTATTATTTATATCACTCATTTAGTCAAATATGTACAGATTAACACATCATAGAAAACACACATATAAAGAAAATTGATCCTAAAATTAATAAACATATATCTAAAATAATTTTAACATCATATTAATTATCTAAACTAATATTTAATTTATAAAATAGTTTATTATAAAATTTGAGGTGTTACACAGACTACTCTAAGTTTAATCTTAGTTAGACTAACTAATTCAAATATGTAGAACCCTGTACTTTTTTCCTCGGTGTTCTTGTGTGTCTTTTGTAATGTTTTACTCGTTTTGTCTGATGACAAAATGGAGAGAATATGTTTGGAGAACAATATTATGAAAAATGTCATTTCCCATTTCAAATTAATTTCTCTAACTGTTTATTAGCTATCTTATCATAATATCTCTCTCATCACTCTTACTTTTTGAAATACCTTGATCGATGTTGATTGACAAGCTTCCTTCCTCACCAACCCTTGTTTTTCTTCTTTCTCATTCAGAGAGGAGGTTGAGCGAGAGATAAGAGACAATTCTCGCGAGAGAGAAAAGAGGGTTACGCAAAGAGAGGGTTCTTGTGAGGGGTGTGAGAGGGTTACACGAAGAGAGTTTGTGCAAGGGAGAAGAGAGAAGAGAATGTTTGCTAAAGGATTGAAGAGTTTTCTTAAGATTAATTTGCTGAAAGGTTTGTTGTAGTGGTAGAATGAAATATTTGAGGATAATTTCACACTTCAATATTTCCATAGTAGAGAACCATTTTTGCTTTCAATGCATAAAACAATGGTTTGGATTTTAACAAGAAGAATTTTATTACACTAGAACGGTTTTATTAAAAACTAATTAAGAATAATTATTAAATATTGTGTATATATATTAATATAAAAAAAATGAGAACAATTTTTAACTATTATTGGAAAAATCTTAAAGTTTAATATTTTATTACAACGAAATGTAAAAACTGTTGTTTATTTAATTCTACGAAAACAAAATTTTTTATTATAAAAAATTAATCATTGTAGTAAAATTAGTCTATAATTAGAAAGTGATTGAGCTACCTTTATTGACATCTGGGCCACAAAAGAGGCAGCGATTTCCTTGGGTAATTTAATATATGTGTGAAACTCCTTCACATAATAAAAGACTATATAATTACTTCCAAAATTTTGATGAAAGTCCCTTGATTGAATAGAGTTAAAATTTCTACCTTCAGTTGGGAGCTCTCCCAAATATTTCCTTTTTTACAGGTTGTTCAGTGTGAAAATCTAAAATTAGGAATACATCCTTATTCCCCATCTTAATTTGTTCTTTTCATATTTTCATATTTTCTTTAAAGACATAGCACTTTCATCAATCTTTAATAAAAACTATGTTATCTTTGTGATTAAATCAACACTTGTTGAACTTGAATATGGCCTAAGCTATTAGAAAATAGAAGATAAATAGTGTACATAATTAGTTAAATGAGTTAGTTGTATTTAACTCATGTAACTAATTACCCGTCCTCTAACTAACTTTTAAGTAGTTAGTATAAACTCTATAAATATAACATGATGTATTCAATTTATATAAATTTTTTTAATTAATTAAATATATTTTCAACATAAATTCTCAATAGTATTAATATGTTATCTATTTTTTTCGTTAATATCATCGTCTATGATTATAGAACTCCAAATTTATACAATGCTTCTGCATATGACATTGATGAAAATCAATATGAATCTAAATTCCATTCAATCATCAATGAAGATTATCTATTTGATTATGATGAAAATTTCAACAATGCACGCACAAGATCATAGTGTGCCTTAGTTGTTTGAGGAAGAGATGTTTCACTCCACTAACAAGAATCTTCTTAAAACGACAATATCAAAATCAGTTTTGATAATTTTTTATCTTTAAATATTAGATTTTTTATTTGGAGAATCTTATTTTACTGAATCAAAAAGTGGAGATTGAAGAAAAATTACAAAAGACCGAAGAAAAAACATTAAATTTAAATGACGTTTTCTAAATTTATTCTATCTATCACACATCAAACAATTTTGTCATTGCCTTTACTGCATAAGTTGAAGATCGTTACTAGTAATTTAATATCCCTAATATCTTTGTCATTGTTTTTTTATTCCAATATTCAACTTGGAATGACCCATTTGATTCTCCTCTCGTCCTAGTATATGATCCTAGTATATGATGCATTACAATTTATGATCCAGTGACTTTTGGGATTGGCTTAATAAATGGGTGAAACAATTTGTCAATCATTCAAAAAAATGCAACATATCATCTAAACTAAAAACAAATATTTTAAATGAAAATGTAAAATTATTTAGGATTAAAAATTAAATAAATTTCTATAGAGATTTAAAACAAAATTTTGAGATGTTATTGCAACTAAAAATTTATATACCTTTATATTTTAAAATTGACATTTTTTTTATCTACAAAAATAATAGATTATTATAAATTTAGTTTAATAATTTCGACATTTATGAGTTGAAATAAGATTTAAAAAGAAATTAATCTGTTTTATATAAGACATAAAGTACAACAATTTGTTATACGATGCAGTAGTAACAGAGCATTGATCATTCTACACCATTGCTTTCTCTTTGCAACCATCCAAAAACTCGTCCATTGATCATTCTACACCATTGCTTTCCATTTCTTTCAGCGATCGGTCAATATCAGCATATTTGATCTACAGTATAAAATATAAAATCAATTTTGCAAGTCTAGTATTTGAGTTCAGCCTACATAATCGAAGGGTAAAAGAATCCATGGTTAAAAGGACTTACTAAAGAAATCCTTGGTTTTAATAACATTTTTTTGAAATCTATGTTTTTTCAAATTTTGAAAAAAAATTGACTTTTTGTTTTTAAAACATAGTCAATTTTTTCTGAAAAAGAAAAACCGAATTGTTTCAAGAATATCTTTTTCCAATTTTTCTGGAAAATTTTATTTTTAATTTTTTAAAATAAAAAAATTTCATTTTCTCACAAGAAATATTTTTCAGATTCTTTTTGAGAAAATGTTTTTCAACTTTTTTAGACAATTGTTTTCCAATTATTCACCAGAAACTTTTTTTTTCTCAATATTTTCCAGGATTTCATTTAAAAGAAATTCTCTATTCACAAATAAAAGAGGGCAATGAGCCCCATTACTTAGCCACACAGAAATGTAAGGTTAGGAAAGATGAATAACAAAATGAATAATACAAGGAATATATCGATTTTTCTACTATTAGTGATTTTTTAATATTTTTTCTAATTTGTTGTCATTTTGGTATCTACCTAGTAAAATATATATGTGAAAGAGAAACTGGCATATCATGTAAGCGTCTATGTTACCGAATTAACAATGTTTAACGGTCATCTTAATATTAAGGATTAAATTGACAAAAGTATGAGATTAATTTGGACTTTTGGCTGAATAAATGACTAAAGTGACATCACTCTCTACATTTAAGGGTCAAAGTGGTGGTTTACCCTACAATAAATTAAAGAAAATGTTAACAAGTTTCCTTTGAGTATTTATTGAAGATTTAAATATTGAAAATTTTCAATAAAAGTGCATTAGAATTTGTGTATCTAAATTTATAAGAATGTAAATTTTCCTCTTTTTAATACAAAGTTATTAGCTTTTGATTTCTTAATTAACAAAAATTTTTAGGACACTAAAGACATTTTTTTTTATCATGATCCATAAATTAATAATGTTACGTAGGTAAGAATTTTTTTTTTTAAATAGAGAAGATATAGCTGAGCTAAAAAATATATATGAAAGTATAAGGCGTTGGGTTCAAGTGTGAGTGATTAAGTCTTATATCGTCTATGAATGAGTTAAATGTTTCATATATAAGAATTGCGATCCATATACCTATTGCTTTAATGTTTTGGTGGAGATAAGATGTCAAATTCTCTTGAGGTCCTAAAACATTTGGCATGTTGATGCTCTTACGTTCTCCTAAACTCCCAACATCTGATATCAGAGCACCTAGTTAAAGAAAGTATGATATGTGGTTCCAGTTTTGTCTGATCTTAGCATGTGAAGGCTCACACTTAATAAGGAGATTGTTAAAATTTAAGTGTGAATAGTTAAGTCTCACATTGACTATAATTGAGTTCAATCTTAAATATACTAGAGTTGTGACTCATATACTCATTGTCTTAATATTTGAATGAAGATGTAGAATCTTAGATATATAAAAGTTGTTACCTATATATCCATTACTTTAAGATTTTGATAAAAGATAGATTTATTTCATGGTTAAACTAGTCGAGCCAATTGTTAAGTGCGATTTTCAGTACCTTGCATACAAGTAATGATTGAACTTTTTATTAGGGGGCGTTTGTTTCGTGTATACAAATGATATTTCTTGAAATATATGGATAGATAAAAAGTAAAATCATGTTTGTTACAAGGTTGGGACAAATCTGTCAAAATGATTGAGACAAAAATGTTATAGTGGATTACGGTTTCTAGAAATAAAATAAGTTCTCATAACTTTCATTATTTACATGGAATTATTCCAATGTGAGAGGTTAAGAAAGTTTATTCCTATGGATTTCAATCACTTTTTTAGTAACTACTAATTTTTTTATAAATATTAAATTGAGCGTCAAACACTTTTTTAAATTTATACCGGAGAACAAGATTGCCAACAATTTATTCTTAGAAAATTAATTTTCAAGAGAGTTATTTTTCAAGCCTTAATCAAAAACTTGTATTTACATTGAAAAATGTTGGATGTGTCTCTCCTTAAATGGAAGTCTTCACCAATTAAAAAAAAAAACGATGTGTGTGATTTGACCTTAACCCATATGTGAGGAATTAAAAAGGATTTAAAATTCCTATGATTTCGTAGTATAAACACTAGTACACAAAAAAAAAGAATCACACTTTTATAAGAAAAATATAGAGTGGACGCCAAAGACAATAGGAAAATAAACAGTGTGATGGATGTTGGTTAAACAAATATTGTTGATTTTAGTTAAAATTTAAGTACTTCTTTCTATCATTGAACTTTTGTTATTCTAATAGTTCTTATTAGCAA
>JBBPBT010001328.1:2521724-2533472 GCA_037974875.1 Cicer bijugum | reverse complement strand
TTTTTTTTTTTATGAGTCAATTTTTTATACTTAATTTTGTGAAGATGTTAATGTTATTGTTTGATAACTGTCATTTGATGACGATTGTTATTTCTTAATGTTATTAAGAAGATTTTTTTTGTTGTACTTCTTTGATTATAGTGAAATTATTTTTTTGATATGAACAACTTTTTATTTTTACCTTTACTTTGAGAGGTACTCACAATTAAATTTTAAATCTCATATTTATAATTTTTTCTCATTTATTACTATTATTATTGGTTTTGACTTTTCTAGATAAATTTTTTTTTTTACTAGGTTCCACAAGAATGATTTAATTTAATGAGCTCTGACTATTCTTTTGCACGCTTTAAGTCTAACAATTGACATCAGAGCTTCAATTCTCTTGTGATAATTATTTTGTGGTGAATTATAAAAGCCAATACAACCTATATAATGACCTTGAATGGGTCAAATTATGGCATATGGAAATGAAAGATGGATGATTTGCTATATATGAAGAATTTTCACTAACTTGTGTCAAATGCAGTTCAAATGATAAGATTAATGATGACAATGTTTTGAACCACATTAGAGGTGAGAAAGATTATAAATCATCATGGTATATTGTCAACCTGTTGTATGCAAAGAAGACATGATATTATATATATATTTTGTTCACCTTGAATCTTTTAAGATGGGACTACATTGCAAGATCATTTAAATACTTTTCAAAGAGTTGTGAATCAACTCTTTGCTATTGGTATTAAGTCGTATGATGCAATTCAATTTTGTTCCTTGTTTGACTCATGAAAAAATTTCAGAATATTATTGTCAAATCTTGTTCATGATAGTTTGTTGCCATTAATGGACCTTTTCAAGAGTTGTATTTGGAATGAGAAGATGAGAAGAAAGTCTTAGGATTGTCCTTCAAAATCAAAGGCATAGTCAATGAATAAGGAGAGAATCAAGATCCGATATTCAAGTAATAAACACCAAAATATAAACAATTATAGAAGAAAAAAATACAAAGTTGTTGATTGCTACCACTATGATAAAAAAATTACATATTTAGAAGAATTATTGAGTTTTGAAGAAGGACAATAATAACAAAGGTAAATAAAAGAAGAAAGAAAATACGATACTACTAATTTGACATTTGATGACTTGCTTTTTTATTGAAGAATATGATACACTTAATATCATTTATAGTGCATCCAATTGGGTGATTGATAGTGGCACTTTAATACATTTCACTTCAAAAAGGTAAATTTGGTGATGTGAAGTTTATTCATGAAGACATGCTAAAATGTGTTGGCGTCGGAGATATTTATTTGGAGATGTCTAATGGTACTAGGTTTACTCTCAATGGTGTGAAGCATGGTCCAAACATTCAATTAAATTTACTTTCAATGGTTGTGCTATATGATGAATTAGATTATGATAATCAATTCTTACGTGACACTAAAAAACTCACTAAAGATTCTATGATTAGTGAAATATATTCATTTAGTTAAACCAAGTGAAAAAACTAACTTATGACAACGCTGTTGCTTGAAAAAATTATTAGTGATAAGAAGAATAAGTATTAGAAAAGAAAGTACGAACCATAAAAGTGAAATATTGTTATTGACTTGACAAACCAAGTCAACAATGTAAAAATCTACAATCTAGAAATGCGTGTCAAAACTTATATATGAACAATACCTTAAATTATGTCGGACATTAGCAATTTTCATATAACTTGAAAAATTGAGCCCACTAGAGTTATAGCTTTTGTTTATGTGTGACACCTTTATAAAAATTTGAGCAACTTTCTGTTGGTGGATCTACAATTTGATTTTTATATTGTCTATTGTTAAGAGGGTTGATTTTGACACTGAGGTTTTGCTTCGTTAATTTGATGAAATGGAGTGGTATACGGTAGAATGGTATTATGCTCCAATACTTAGATATTAGAAAAAGAATGAAACGAGATGGAACTTGATGGTATCCATTCCATAGAAATCGAATGCTTACCTCCATTTTTTAGGGTACGGGTAAGAATGACTCTCATTCATTTAATTTACTAATTACCATATTATAATTTTAAGTATTTTGACAACAAGAATATTGCTTCTCTAAATTTTGTCTTAAGTAGTCAAATAAATTAACCACTTCAAGAATGGAATTCAAGTTCTTTGAAGAGAAGAAACATATATTATTAATTATTTGACCTTCATCTCAGTGTTGAACTTTGGATACTTTATAAGCAAATTTATATTTATTTAATGAGAAAAACAAACAATACACTTCTAATACATATTTTCAACAAATATTTATTTTTAATGTAATTAAAATCGGTCTAGACATTGAACTAGCATAGATAGTGACTAAAAATTCAAACGTGTGACTGTGATTGGAGCGGTAACATATAAAGCAATAATAACACAGATAAAACACCTCTTCCCTTTTTACACTTTCACCCCATTTATTAATTTCTAATTTATTGTAGCGAATTAGAATTTATAAAAGCCCCAGGGGATAAGGATAATCTGTAAGGAAGAGTTGTATTAAGCTTGTAGAATGAAATGCAAAGGTTTATTACAATATGATAGTAACGAAGAAGAAGAATAAGGCAGAAGGAATGGATCAGGGAGAAACAGAGAGAATGTGCATAGGGAAATCATTCCACATCATTTCACACCCCACTCATTACATAATCATGCCATTTAACATTCTCTCTTCTGTTGCGTCTGCTCCTACGCAATTCCTCAACCTCAGGATCACCAGCCACATGTCCAGTGGGCATAACTAATTCCTCCACTCTTTCTCTGTTCATAACAAAATTTCCATTATTCTCCTTTATCACCCTTTCACGTGTTACATTTCTCCCTCCTTCGAAAACAACCTTGTCCTCAAGGTTGAATTGAGGATAAGCGGTTTGAAACTCATCCAAATCTTCCCAAGAAGATTCCTTTTCCTCTGCTACATCCCACTTAACAAGAACCTGTGGAATTTCTTTAGAGTTTTTAACAATTGTACGAGTATTCAAAATCTGAATTGGTTGCAAAATTGGACCTTCTTCAATAGTAGATAAAGGCAATGGGAAGTATGCTTGAGGTGAACTACCCTTAAATTTCTTCAATGCAGAAATGTGGAAAACAGGATGGATTTTAGCTGATGTAGGCAATTGTAGTTGATAAGCAACTTCTCCAATCCTTTTAGTAACTTCGAATGGACCAAAGTATCTCAAGCTGAGCTTGTGATTCTTTCTGAGAGCTAAGGAATGTTGTCTATATGGTTGTAATTTAACCAAAGCCAAGTCGCCCATCTCTAATTTGAAATCCCTTCTTTTCTTATCTGCTTGCCTTTTCATATAATTCTGAGACTTCATCAAATTATCTTTAAGTTGCCTCAGTACTTGATCCCTTTCCTGCAATGCTTCTTGAATGCTTGGGGGATCCTTAGGATTGAATTCATACTTGACTACTGTTGGTGGAGGTCTGCCAAAAACAGCTTGAAATGGAGACATTTTAATGCTGTGATGATAATAACTGTTATACCAAAATTGATCCCAGGGAAGCATTTTGACCCATGATTTTGGATTGTCAAAGACAAAGCACTTAAGTACATTTCTAGAGTTTTGTTCAGGTTTTCAGTTTGCCCATCAGATTATGGGTGATACGAGGAACTCATAGCTAGAGTTGTACCCTGGGATTTGAAAAGGTGTTGCCAAAAAGAGCTAACAAATACTCTATCCCTATCTGAAACAATGGATTTTGGAATTCCATATAGCTTTACAATGTTGTGGATGAAAGCTTCTGCTACTGACTTGCTAGTAAAATCAGTTTTCAAGGGAATGAAATGGCCAAACTTAGACAATCTGTCAATGACAACTAAAATAGTAGTTAGACCATTGTAGCTGGGCAATTTGGTTATAAAATCCATAGCAAGATCTTCCCAAATCTGATGTGGAATGGGCAATTGTTGAAGTAATCCAGCAGGCATCACATTATCGACTTTAGCTTGTTGACAAATGGAACATTCTCTCACAAATGTTCTGATTTCTTGTTGCATCTTTGGCCAGAAAAACTGAGAAGTTATTTTAGCTAAAGTTTTTGTCATTCCTGCATGTCCACCAGTTTTAGAACTGTGAAATTCTTCCATTATTTTGAGCTTGAACTGTTGCTCATTTGGAATCATAATTCTTCCTTTGAATAGAAGAACCCCTTGCCATATTTTATAATCCTTATTGGCATTAGGATTAGTTAGAGTTTCATCATACACAACCTTCATTTTTGGATCTCTTACTTGTAATGTCATCAGTTCTTCCAACCAAGTATTAAGAGGTTGAGACCAAGCTAACATAAAACTTCTGGACAAGGCATCAGCATGAATGTTTTCCTTTCCAGGTTTATACTGGATTGTAAAATCATAGCCAAGAAACTTTGGTAGCCATTGTTGTTGCTCAGGTGTTTGTAAGGATTGTTCGAGCAAGTCCTTCAAATTCTTCTGGTCAGTTTTGATCACAAATTTTTGACCCAATAAATAATGCTTGAACTTGCTAAGAGCTTCCGTAATAGCATAAAAATCCCTTGTATAAGCAAATTGCTTTTGCATTATGGGTGACAGTTTCTTTGAAAAGAAAGCAATTGGATGCTTATCTTGGCTGAGAACTGCACCAATTCCTGAACCAGATGCATCAGTTTCTATGATGAAAGGAACTTTAAAATTATGAACAGCTAATACAGGAGCTGTAGTCATTGCCTGTTTCAATTGATTGAATGCTGCAAAGGCAGATTGAGACCATTTAAAAGAACCTTTCTTCAGTAGATCAGATAATGGAGCAGCAATTGTAGCATAATTTTTGACAAATCTCCTATAATAACCAGTCAATCCAAGAAAACCTCTCAATTGCTTCAAATTGATTGGCAGAGGCCATTGTAAAATAGCTTCCAATTTTCCAGTTTCCATAGCAACACCTTCGCCAGAGAGTATATGGCCCAAGTACTCTATCTTTTGAACACCAAAGGAGCATTTTGATAACTTTGCAAAAAGCTGATGATTATGTAGGATTTTTAAAACAGATTCCAAGTGCCATAAGTGATCTTTCCAAGATGGACTATAGATCAATATGTCCTCAAAGAAAACAAGTACATACTTTCTCAAAAGACCTTTGAAGATATCATTCATAAGGCTTTGAAAAGTGGCTGGAGCATTAGTCAATCCAAAGGGCATTACTAACCATTCATAATGACCAAAATGAGTTCTAAAAGTTGTTTTGCATCTGTCAGTAGGGTTCACCAAAATTTGGTGATAACCTGATCTTAAAGCTAGTTTGGAGAAGTAGCATGCCCCATATAATTCATCAATTAGTTCATCAACAGTAGGAATTGAAAATGAGTCTTTCACTGTGATAGCATTGAGAGCTCTATAATCAGTACATACTCTCCATGAACCGTCTTTTTTTTTTATGAAGAGAATTGGAGAAGAAAAAGGACTTTTGCTAGGCTGAATTATCCCTTCTTTCAACATACCTTCCACTAATTTTTCAATCTCCTCTTTTTGACTATGAGGATACCTGTAAGGTTTCACTTTTACAGGATTAGAGCCTTCCAACAAGGGAATGAAATGATCATGCGATCTAGGAGGAGGCAGTGAGGTAGGTGTGGCAAACACCTCACTATAAGTGTGCAACAATAAGGCTAGCTCAGGTTCCATATTTTCAGGCAATGCAAGTGTTGGAGTAGGAGAATTATCATTAATCATCTGCATGCAAAAAATTTCTGCAATAGAATCTGTGTGCACCATTCTTTTGATATGATGGAGTTCTGCTTGAGAAGGAATGAGTTCCTTATCACCTTGAAGAGTAGTGAATTTGCCCTGCCACAGAAATTTCAGTTGCAATTCTTCATAATCAGCAATGTGAGGTCCAATGGTCTTCAACAAACTAGCTCCTAAGATTAAATCTGCTCCTGATATAGGTAATAGAAATGCAGGCAATTGAAAATAATTTCCTTGAACTTGCACTGTGAGTTGTTGAATGAGTCCCTCAGCAGTCATATAATTCCCATTTCCCACCATCACTTTGAACATGGGAGCAGGTTCTATTGGTAGCTTAAGAAACTTAGCTACTCTAGGTTGAAGGAAATTATCAGAACTCCCACCATCAATCAAAACAGTTTTGGGTAATTGGTCAATGTGAGCTAAGAATCTAATCGTGCCTACCCCCATACCACCTTTTAAGGCATTTAGAGATAAATGGTGATCCTTAGCATTGACTTGTTCTTCTAGTTCTGCATTAATTTGTACCTCCGAATCACACAAAACAGGTCCATCATTACATTCTTCTAATTGCAAGAATAACATTTGTCTATTTGGGCATTTATGGTTAAAGGTAAACTTTTCATCACAAAAATAACATAAGCCCTTTTCTCTCCTAAGCTGCATTTCTGCTGGGCTGATTTTTTTGACATTTGAATTCCTCAAGGGAGGGCCCTCAGGAGTTGGCAACAATCCAGATGAAGTGTTTCTAGCAGTAGGTTTATGCACAACAACAGATGAATTAGATGCTATTGGGGAGTATTTGTGAGTGTAGTTTGCATTGACAGCCTTAGTCACAGGTGTATATCTTTCCTCATAGAGTCTAGCTAAGGCTACTGCACGCAATAAAGTAGGGGGAGCCATTGCTACCACATCACGTCGAATTTCTTTTTGCAAGCCACTAACAAAGCAATTTAAAAGAGCTTCATCATTTAAGCCTATAGATCTATTAGCTAGGGCCATGAATTTAAGATAATAATCAGAGATGGAACCTGTTTGTGTCAACTTGAATAATTCTGCCATTGGAAAATCATATGGGGAAGGTCCAAACTGAGATTCCATTGCTCTAGTGAGATCTAGCCATGAAGTTATTGCAGAAATTCGATTCAACATTTGAAACCAAGGCACTACATCTTTATCAAAATGCATGGCAGCAATATCAACTCTCGATAGATCTGGAGTGTTGTGATAGTTAAAGAATTTTTCTGCCTTAAAAATCCATTCCAGCACCGGTGTTGTTCCATCAAAATGGGGAAATCCCAGTGAAATTTCCTTAACAGGAAGAGCAGCATTTCCTGGAGGAACATGGTTAGGTCCTGAGTTCAAATTGCTTCCACCAACATGAGAAGTGTTCTGCAGAATTTGTTGTAAGGCAAGTTGTATCTGCTCCATACGAAGATTATGCTAATTGAATCGATTATCCATCATTTGGGCTAAACGATGAAGTTCATCTGAATGAGTTGTGACTATTGTTTGTAAATCCCTCTGTAAGACCCGTAATTTTAAATTATACCTTATGTATTTTAATGGATTTTGGTATTGAACTCAGGGGCTTTTTAGACAAGTTATTAATATTTTGAAGTTTATATGATCAAAAAGATTTTTTGATGCCCGATTAGAAGTACTCGTCGATAAATAAATTAAATTAACTGCGGTGAATCTTTTTCGAAGAGTTTAATGCGTTATGGGTGAAAGGATAATTTAATAAATATCTAAATATTTTAAGATGTTTGTTAATTATAATTAATATATATGTTTATATATATAGAAAAGGAAAGGAAGGAAATGGGAGAAAAAGAAATAGAAAGGAAAGAAAAAGGAAGAAAGGAAAACTGAAGGAAAACAAAAAACATTTTCCGCCTCCTTCCTCTCTCTGCCTCACGCATCATCATCTTCTCCCTTCCTCCATTGTTGCTCGTTTTTTCTTTCTTTTCTTTCCTTTGGATTCGAAAATTGATAGTGGGTGATAGGACAAAGATTTATCAACTTCACTCTTCACCTTTGATTCGAAAACGAAGAAAAACGGTATTAGGGATTCAAACACAAATCTCCCTGTTTCACCTAGATCTAAGCTTCGTTTCAAGAAGTGATAGAAGGGAAGGTTGCTCACCTCCGTACTACGGTGCTAGTGGACCAACTTTGGAAGCAACATTGCGAACGGAGATTTTACCGGACTTACTCACGGTACCGAAATCGAACGAAAAAGCTAAAGTGAAGGTAAGGGCTCCTTCCAAACTTTTAGTTTGCATTTAGGGACTTATATGTGGTTGTGTGGAATAGAATTTTGTTAGGGTTGAATTATTGATTTGGAGAAAAAGAATTTTACTCGTTTGTGTATGATTTTGATTAAATGGAATTTGGTGTGTTTGAGTGGTTTGTTGTGTTGATTCGTGTTCGTAGTATTTGACGCTTTTTAATTAATACCGATGAAATTTGAGATGTTTGTGAGGTTGTGTGGAAAAATGATTTGATGTGTTTTGGGGTGAATTATGGATTGAATGTGAAAGCATGTTTGAATTTGTTTTGTGTAGAATTTGAAAACCATTAAGTGAAACAAGAATTAAGAATGGGGAATCTCTTAATGTCTTGTTTAATTAATGTGTGTTTGTGAAAAATCGTTTAAGTTAACTGGGCATTAAGAATGGGGAATCTCTTAATGTCTTGGTTACTTAATGTTGTTTTGAAAATCGTTTAAGTTAACTGGGCATTAAGAATGGGGAATCTCTTAATGTCTTGGTTACTTAATGTTGTTTTGAAAATCGTTTAAGTTAACTGGGCGTTAAGAATGGGGAATCTCTTAATGTCTTGGTTACTTAATGGTTGTTTTGGAAAATCGTTTAAGTTAAATGAGAATTAAGAATGGGGAATCTCTTAATGTCTCATTTACTTAATGTTTTGTTTTTTTTTAAAATCGTTTTCAGTTAAATGAGTATTAAGAATGGGGAATCTCTTAATGTCTTGTTTACTGAATGTTAAGAATGGGGAATCTCTTAATATGTCTGTTTGCTTAATGTTTGGTGTGAAAATCGTTTAAGTCAAATGAGTGTTAAAAATGGGGAATCTTTTAATAATTGCATTTGCTTAACGATTGTTGTGAATGGAGTCAGTGTACGCTCATGCATTTTCATGCTTTTTGTAAATCATGCAGACCCGTGATAGGTGGCACCTTGATAAATAGTACTTTGGCCTGTGATAGGCGGTACATTTATGATTCACGTTTTTTGTAAATTGTGCAGACCCGTGATAGGTGGCACCTTGGTAAATAGTACTTTGGCCCGTGATAGGCGATACATTTACGATTTACGGTTTTTTGTAAATTGTGCAGACCCGTGATAGGTGGCACCTTGGTAAAGAGTACTTTGACCTGTGATAGGCGGTACATTTACAATTTACGTTCTTTTTAGTAAACCGTGCAGACCCGTGATAGGTGGCACCTTGGTAAACGATACGGGCCCGTGATAGGCAATACATTTATGGTTTACGCTTTTTAGTAAATCGTGCAGACCCGTGATAGGTGGCACCTCGGTAATTGGTACTTTGACATGTGATAGGCGGTACAATTATGATTTACGACCCTTCGAGGAGGGTTTTGGTTTGGAATTCCGAGTCCATGCATTTTGGCATATACGCATTGCATTAGGGTGCTCGGCACACGAGTCGTGGTTGAATCAAATTTCTGATTGTATTGATTTTGCTAAGTGTTATGTTTTGAAATTATGTGTAAGTGTGTTTGATTCAAAATTATGATTGTGTTGATTGTGCTAAGTGTTATGTTTTGAACTTATGTGTAAGTGTGTTTGATTCAAGTTTGTGATTGTGTTGATTTTACTAAGAGTTATGTTTTGAAACTGTGTGATAGTATGTTGAATTGTAAAACGTTTTCGAAACTCTTAATGTCGTGGTGATTGTATGGGGATTGATAAGTGTTAAGGTTTGGAGTGGTGTTTAAATATGATTGAGTTAGTTATGTATTTTTGAAAGAATATACAGGGAAATCGATTTACCCAATCGATTTGATGAGTTACAGGGACTTCCCTTGCCAAAAATCGATTTACCCAATCGATTTTGTAATATGTTTTTTCAAAAACACTTTAGAAATTGATTTAGTAAATCGATTGGATTCATTACAAGGGCTCTGTCTTTCACGAAATCGATTTGCCCAATCGATTGGATTCATTACAGGGGCTCTGTCTTTCACGAAATCGATTTGCCCAATCGATTGGATTCATTACAGGGGCTCTGTCCTTCTCGAAATCGATTTGCCCAATCGATTGATGCAAGTCCAGAGTTCAATTTTTACTAAAAACTTTCAGGAAATCGATTTGCCCAATCGATTGGCTCAGTAGGAAATCTTATTTTGAGTTAGATAATGGATTTCTCAATTGATTATCAATGTATTGGTCAGTTATGTATTACTTGATGGATTGAGAACTTTCTTTTGATTTCATTTACATTTGGCAAGCATTATATGAACTTTTAGCATATGGAAAACCCTTCTAAGATGTATGATAAGTAAAAAGGTTATTTGTGCATTTAAAAGCTTGAATGTTATGTGTTAATTGTTAATTTCGGTTGGTGACCCTTTACAACTATTGTGGAAATCTGGGCTTTGCCCTCAGATGAGAGTCAGGATGATCCTACCGGTTCGTACCCTACGGATGGGAATATGGATGGGAGTGCTTGATTGGAGTACGTTAGGAGGATCTCACGGGGCGCGTGGAGATTACTCAAGGCGTATAATTTTTTTGTTATGTATAAAATGATCAGACTAGGTTGTCACTCAGGACACATATGTCTTTCTTTTGGGCTACCTTTATGTTAAGTTGGAAGGATGTACATGTACTAATGTTGACATCAGAACATGCTTTGGATTTATATTTTGAAAAACTTTTCCGCTGTTTGTAAATTATAATGACTAAATTATTTATCCAAAGGTTTTACCTTATTTATTTCTCTGTTGTAATTTAATTTCTTTTGAAAAAAAAAATACACCATCGCTTTGAAAAACGGGGTGTTACACCCTCAATCTTGTATTCTCAGCCATGGAAGCTCAATGAAAGCACCAAATGTAGCGAATTAGAATTTATAAAAGCCCTAGGGGATATGGATAATCTGTAAGGAAGAGTTGTATTAAGCTTGTAGAATGAAATGCAAAGGTTTATTACAATATGATAGTAACGAAGAAGAAGAAGAAGAAGAAGAAGAAGAAGAAGAAGAAGAAGAAGAATAAGACAGAAGGAATGGATCAGGGAGAAACAGAGAGAATGTGCATAGGGAAATCATTCCACATCATTTCACACCCCACTCATTACATAATCATGCCATTTAACATTCTCCCTTCTGTTGCGTCTGCTCCTACGCAATTCCTCAGCCTCAGGATCACCAGCCACGTGTCCAGTGGACATAACTAATTCCTCCACTCTTTCTCTGTTCATAACAGAATTTCCATTATTCTCCTTTATCACCCTTTCAGGTGTTACATTTATCCACAAGGACATTGTTTATTTTTGAGTTTATTGGTGGTGGATATCAAGGACAACAAACTAGGTTTCAAATACACCAGAATTTACTTGGGCCAAAATCACTCCTATTAGCTGGATAAAGTGACTTTTACATGATGGAAATTACTATGCTAAATGATGCAAAAATTGATGTTGGGATGAACATATATATATATATAGATACAGATAGATAGATATTGTTGATTTACATTTTTTTATATGGTTAATAAATGACTACTCACTTTGTTTTTAATAATTTTTTAAAATTGGTATAATAGGTAGTATATAAAAAATAATGAGTTGTTTATAGGTAGTTAACTAAACTAAACTTAGATTAAAAATATTTTATACGAACAAAATAATATATTTACATTTTTTTATTGAGTTGTTTTATTTATAATTGAATATCAAAGATCATTAGCGTTGAACAAATTTTGAAGTTTAGATTGCATTTATATATATA
>JBBPBT010001328.1:2507269-2517859 GCA_037974875.1 Cicer bijugum | reverse complement strand
ATGAATTATTTATTAATCTGATATATTTATTTATTAATTTAGCTAGTTTATTTATTTTAATCTATTTATCTTCAAATATTATTTATTAAAATTATTTTCAATTTTAAATAATATAAACTATTTATCTATATTATTTTAAAATTATTGATATTAAATTCTAATTAATAAATTATAAAGGGTAAAGAAACGGTTTAGTTACAATAACAAGGGAAAATTCGAAGAAAAATTATAAACCATTTAAATACTATAAGATTCATAATTGACTATTATCAAATAGGTCTTATAGTTTATAAGCTATAGGTTCGTTTCTGTCTTTACCCAAGGACCCATTGTTTCTTTCAATTTGGAGTTGCATTACCTCTTAAATAAATTAACAACTCCAAAGAAATATATATTACTAATTCTTCTAACATCATCTCACTCTTAAACTTTAGATAGTTTAAAAGCAAAATTATATTCACTTACAGTAAAAAGCAAACAATACACTCTCTGATATATATTTCTATACTTTTTTTTAAGGTAAAGAAAATTAGTCTAACCATTGAACCGACATAGGTATTGAGTAAAGATTCAAAAATCTAATCTAATCGAAATTGAACCAATAATAATAAATATATTTTTTTTAAATTCCATACAATATATAAAGAAATAATAACACATATAAAAATAAAACACCTTTCACTTATCAATAATATATATATATATATATATATATTTAAATTTTCATACAATATATAAAGAAATAATAACACACTAAGGACATTTCACTTATCAATTTCTAATTCACTCACCAAGTAAACCCGAATTTAATTTGGCCAAACTCAATCCTTTTAGCTCGATACAGTGGCTTGTATTTGGAAGAAAATTACTATGCTAAATGGTGCAATATGTCTGGGAGGAACAAAGAAAACTTGATGTTGGGAGGTGTTGGAATCAAGTTGGTTTTTCTTTTGTAGTTTTGATATTAACAAATATATTTTATGAGTACAATTTGCTTAAATTAATAGTTTCATTAAGTGTGCAGCAATTAGAATAAGAAAACAAGATGAAGGTACCAAAGGAAGGTGCTATATATAGGAAGCTACCATAGGAAGCAAGTAGAAGAAGTGACCAAAAAAAGTGACAATAAGAAATGACAAGAGGATGAGATCAAAGGAACACAAAAGCATATAAGTATGTCATAGAACATATGCCTCTGAAAGCAACGTATCTCATAAGGTTACAAATAATGTCTTTGATGTTTTGGTCTGAAGACTACCTCTAATAATTGGGTCCAAAGACTGGCTTTGAAGACTGAGTCTTAAGACTCTCTCTTAAGTTCGTCTGAAGATTGAATTTGAAGAATGTCTCTAAAACACTTGTGTGCTTCTGATGTGCACAAACTCAACATACTTCTAAAGAGTTATATCAACTTGTCATTAACTTTGAAGATATAGTTCAAGCCATGCATTCAAATCTCATATTTCGCTGATAAAAAAGTTGCAATACACTCCAAATGATGCCTATGACAACAAGCATCTAATATTGCACTAACTTTGATGACTTTTAGTATCTAAGAAACATAGCATCTCACTCCAACAAAAAAGTCAACAACTCTCATAGAAAGTCAACGACTATGATAGATATTATTCATTTTGAAGAAAGAACTTAGCCGAATTAGAATTTCTATGTATTCAGGAAAAAAAACCCGAATTCATTCCCACTTAAATCAATTAATAATATGAAGGAAGATTAACATGAATAAGTTTTTTAACACAATATAAAATTAAATATGATTCATAATTATAATTAAAGGAAATTTTTGACTTAGGTGAAAAGAATATATGGTGAAAATATTGTTCACAAGAAGATATGGTTATAATATTGTTCACATGAAGACACACTCAAAATTATTCACAAGAAGATACACTCAAAAATACACATAAGAAGAAACACTAAGAATTATTCACAAGATACACTTATAATTTGATCACAAGAAGATACATTCAGAATTTGTTCACAAGAAAGATAAGATACAAATTTTACAAGGGCAAAAGTGAAACCCTAATCTATTCTATAAATAAATATTCAAGACTGATGAAGAAAGCAGGAACTCATAAGCTCACAAATCCATACAATTCAAAAAAAAAAAATTGAGAGCTCAAATTTCCTAAGTATTCAAAGTTCAAAAGTTTAAGCTCTTGCTCAAAGAAATATTTCCCAAGTATTTTAGTGTGAGAAATCAATTGTAAAACCTGACTTTATAGAAGCAAAAAAATATCAATTCCAAATTTGTGTAACCTAGCCCAATGATGGCTTTAGTGTTCCTCAATCAATCTATGATTTTCGGTTTGTGTGTGGAAGACTTGACTTATAGGGCCAAGGTGTTTGTTTGCCTCAAAAGGTCTATAGGTGTTAGGTTGTTTTAAGAAGAATGACTTGTAGGATTAAATATTGTGTAATTCAAGGATTTGAATTAGTAGTTAATTCATTCTAAATGAGAGGACTGGATAAGAAAGTCACCAAATCCAAAATAGTTGTTAAAGAATTTTGAGCATGATAAGAAGTAAGTGTTGCACAATCTATTAAGAAAAATTGTTTTAGTACCCTCAATTAAAATTAAACTTGTACCTATACAATACATACAATAAATTCAATTTTATCTCTTTCAATTGAATTTATCCCATTGTCAAAAAGTCTGTTCCAAATTTATACTCCGTTTACCAAAAAATTTATTAGATAAATTTTTTTTCTAAATATTTGATACAAACATTATTATTATTGGAAATAAATTCGATATGCAAAATTTTTTAAATAATTTTCAGAAAATCTAATTCTGAAATTTTCTGTAGTTTATTTTATTCTATTAGATTATTCAACAACTTGAAATTTTTGGTGCCTTTTTGTTTTGCAATATCGAAAATTTCAAAATGTTAGAAAAATCTTGAATGTATTTTTTTAATTGTTTATTTATTTAGTTTTTTTAAAGAAGGGATGGAAATTTCGTTTTTGAAAAATATGGTCAGAAAAAATGTTTAAATAACTTTTGGAAAATTCAGTTATGAATTTTTTTTTAGTTTATTTTATGCTATCAGATTATTCAAAAATTTGAAATTTTTGGTACCTTTTCATTTTTCAATACAAGAAAATTTTAAATGTTGAAAAATCTAGAATGTATTTTTTTTAATTGATTATTTATTTATTTAATTTAAGAAGGGATAAAAAACGCAATTATGTGTATATTTGACTGAATAATTCAAAACTAGTCAAATATTTGAGTTATGAGAAGTTGTCATATTTGAGTTAGCTTGAATTTTGAATGAGCATGATAGTAGAACATAAGTTTTTCTTAGGGATACAAATTCAGCAAAGTTAGAAAGACATATACTTTCATCAAATCATGTATACAAAAGAGCTTTTTTAGATGTTTAAAATTAATGATATGGTTACACCAATGCACCCTACTTATTCACTGGAAAAAGATTAATCAAGCTAGAAGGTTGAATAGAAAATATGTAGAGGAATGATTGGATCACTTATATACCTTACTTCTTTCAAACCTGATATTCTATTTAGTGATAAGTTAATTTGAATAACATATATGTTAAATTTTGTTGACTAAAATATACTATGTTTAAACAAAAAAAATTATCTGTATTCTATTTACTACTTAGAAATATTACTTAAATATATTATATTATTTAGTTATGTATATTGATATGGTTAATGCATTTAAATAATTTTGGTGTATGAACTTTTTAGATAGTGAAATTAGATTAAAATAATTGTTTTCAATGTTTTTGTAGACATTAAAGTAATGGATTTAGAAGAAAAAAATTGTAAAGTCTAGAGACGAAATTAGAGACCAAATATTTAATAAAAATCATAACTTAAGTCACAAAGTTCATCTCTAAACCAATGGCTAATGACACATAGATTAATTCAAAGTGGTTGTTAAATCGGTCTCAAACTTTAATCACTAATTCAGTCAAAAAATCGGTCATTAAATATCAATCGCAAACTTGGTCCCAACACCTAGTGACTAGTAAATATCTTTGGCTTAGAGATCAAAATAACAATTTAATTGTTAAAGTTCTTATGTCGAAAAATAGAATGTTTATCTTGAACTTAAGAACTATTGAAGCAAAATGTTTGAAGATGAGTGTCCAAGATGAAGCATGGCGTTGGCATATGAGGTATGGCCATTTGAACTTTAGTGCACTTAAAATTATGGGAGAAAAGAGTATGGTGAAAGAGATGCCCTCAATCAATCATCCAAATCAATTGTGTGAAGATTGTCTTCTTGGCAAGTAAGCTAGAGAAAGTTTCCCTAAAGAAGCCACATCAAGAGAAACTAAGCCACTACAACTTGTGCATACTGAGTTGTGTGGACCAATCAATCCATCTTCATTTGGTAAGAGTAAATATTTTATTATCTTTATTGATGATTTTAGTAGAAAAACTTGGATTTATTTCTTACAACAAAAATCAGAAGCTTGTGTTGCTTTCAAGAACTTCAAAGCTCTTGTAGAAAAGGAGAGTAGTCATAAAATCAAAGCTTTGAGATCTGATCGAGGAGGTGAATTCACTTTAAAGGAATTTAATGAATTTTGTGCAACTCATGGAATTCGTCATCCATTGACAGTTCTAAGATCTCCGCAACAGAATGGAGTGGCCGAGAGAAAGAACGTAACTATTTTGAATATGACAAGATGCATGCTAAAATCTAAAAGGATGGCAAAGGAGTTTTGGGCTGAAGCAAATTCTTGTGCGGTCTATTTGGAAAATCGCTCTCCAACTTCAAATGTCAAAGACCAAACCCCTCTAGAAGCATGGAATGGAAGGACGCCTACGTGTCTTTGGAAGCATAGCATATGCACATGTGCCACATCTAAAAAGATCCCAACTTGATGATCAAAGCATAAAATATGTCTTTGTTGGCTATGATTCACATTGCAAATGTTACAAGTTGTACAACCCATGCAACAATAAGGTAATGGTGAGTTGTGATGTTGAATTTGATGAAGATGCTACATGGAATTGGGAGTATCAAGAAGAAACAAACTATAATTTCCTTCTATATTTTGAAGAAGATCAAGAGGCCACAACACCAGTTCAAGATGCAACTCCACCTTCTTCACCTCCGTCTTCATCTACTTCTCTAGATGAAAGTTCAAGCGAGAGACCAAGTAAGATGAAAGATATATAAGACATTTATGAAAGGTCAATTGAAATTACTCTTAACCTTGAAGAGTTGTATTGTCTCTTGGCGGATAGTGAACCATAAAATTATGGAGAAGTAATGATAGATAAAAGGTGGAGACAAGCCATGGACGAGAAGATCAAATCAATTGTGAAGAACAACACTTGAGAATTAGCAACTCTTCCAAAAATCCATGAAGCAATTGGAGTCAAATGGGTGTACAAGGGTAAAATGAATGCTAATGGAGATATTGAAAAATACAAAGCAAGACTTGTTGCAAAAGGCTACAAACAAAAATATGGAGTTGACTATGAAGAAGTTTTGCACTAGTTGCTCGCATGGACACTATTCGTTTGTTAATCTCTGTAGCAGCTCATAATAAGTGGAAACTTTATCAACTTGTTGTAAAATCGGCATTGCTAAATGGCTATCTTGAAGAAGAGTCTATGTTGAGCAGCCAATGGGGTACGTGATTAAAGGACATGAAGATAAAGTTTTGAGATTAAGAAGGGCGTTGTATGGATTAAATCAAACACCAAGAGCATGGAATAGTCGCATTGACAAATACTTCCAAGACATGGGTTTGCTCGTTGTCTCAATGAATATACTCTTTATGTTAAATTTTGTGATAATGGAGATATTTGGATTATTTGTCTCTATGTGGATGATCTTATATTAACTAGGAACAATCCAAGTTTGTTTAAAGAGTTCAAAAAGGCCATGGCAGTTGAGTTCGAGATGGCTGATATCAGGATCATGTCATACTACTTAAGCCTAGAAGTAAAGCAATTGGAAGAAGGTATATTTATTTCTTAAGAAAACTATGCAAAGGAAGTTTTGAACAAATATAAAATGTTTGATTGCAATCCGGTGAACACACCAATAGATAGCTGATTGAAGTTGTCAAAGTTTGAAGATGAACAAAAGGAGGACCCTTCGTTTTTCAAAAGCCTCGTCGGAAGTCTAAGATACTTAACATGTACAAGATCTGATATTCTATATGCGGTTGAAGTAGTGAGTCATTACATAGAAGCTCCTTCTACTACATACATGAAAGTCACTGAGAGGATACTTCACTACCTTAAAGGTACGTTTGATTATGGACTATTTTACTCTTCTTCTAATGATTTTAAATTATTTGAATTTTGTGATAGCGACTTTGCGGGAGATATTGATGATAGAAAGAGTACTAGTGGCTATATATTTTTCATGGGAGACTGTGCTTTTTCATGGAGCTCAAAGAAGCAACTTATTGTCACACTTTCAACATGTGAGTCAGAGTATGTAGCAGCATCATCTTGCACTATCATGCCATTTGGCTAAGGAGATTATTGGAGAACTTCACATACCACAAAAGGAAGCTATTGATATTTATATAGACAACAAGTCAGCACAAGCACTTGCAAAGAATCCAGTGTTTGATGATCGTAGCAAGCACATAGACACAAGGTACCATTTCATTAGAGAATACATTGCCAAGAAAGAAGTTGAGCTTAAATATGTGAAGACTCAAGATCAAGTTGCAAATATTTTTACAAAGCCGTTAAAATTTGAAGACTTTGAAAGGCTACGAGCAAGACTTGGAATGAAGAAGACAATTTTAAATTAAGGGGGAGCAATATTATTACTAATTTGAAATTAGATAAGTCAAGAACCATGTAGAATTTCCATGTAAGAATCTATAAGTGTTTTAATTATAGAAAATTATGGGAAGTATCTAGAAGTCGGTATTAATTAGGAAGCTCCTAGAAATGTGTCTAGTGTTTTCTATTTGTACTTATAAATACCTACTTGTACTTGACATTAAGTATCAAGCAAAATTGAAAGTTTTCTATTAGAAATACCTTCGTTTCTCTAACAGAATTTGTGTTCGCCACTAGAATAAAATAAATATGTTTATAACTCAGCTCATATTCAGGATAGAAATTTCAACTAGAGAGATAAGATATGACAAAATTATCGATTAACTTATCATATCTTGTTGGTTCATCAAACATTGAATTCAGACATGAAATGGTAACTTATTACTATCATGTCTCGTATCCTATCTCGTATCCTGTCCGTCAAAGGATTATTGATTGAAGATATAGTTTCACGCAAATTTAAAATAGATCGTCTAATACTCAAATCAAATAATTATCTTTTATCAACAATGTATCTATTAGAAGTAGTTAAAATTACTATGGTTATGTGAAAGTTTTTAAGTTAGTTACATTAATAACACTTTTGTCTGAAATCTGAAACTTCTTTTTCCCCTAATTTTTCTAACACCCTCGTTTTCCTCGTCATGTTATGCTTAATAAACCGTTTAGATGTCAATCAAGTATTAAAAAATTATTTACTATAGCTAAAGATTAATCCTCCTATGGTAACTTGCACGCATTGGTGTTGTTTGTCTCCTTGAAATTTTCTAGGACTTCATCAACAGTTTTGCATCTACATTGGTTTCCTGGCCGGATTACATCACCCAAAACAGCCATCTCAATTATATCAGGCTCCTTGTCATTAAAATTAATAGGCTTAATTTCATATTTGATCCCCCTATTTTAGTTGAATCCCGAAAGTAGTCCCCCCATTTTTTTTCCTCCTAATTTTGGCCCCCAAATAGAATTTTGGTCCAAAACTTGATGAAATTTCATTTTTTTGAAGTCTTACTACACCATTTATGATCATAAATTTGAGGTACAATTGTTGCACCACGAGATCTTAAGGCATGTGTGACTTAAATAAATAAATAAAAAAATGAAATTTCATCAAATTTTGGACCGAAATTCTATTTGAGGGACTAAAACTGGGGATAAATAAAATGAGAAGACTACTTTCGTGATTCACCTAAAACAGGGGGACCTAAACTGCAATTAAGCCAAATTAATATCACAAGAGTATCCTTTCAACTTATCTGAATCAATCTAACTTTTGTCTGACTTTAGTCTATTCACCCGTGATTGAAGTATTTGGCAATTATCCGCCGTCGACTCACCACCTTTGGAAATAGGAATGATGTAATCGTACTCGTAGTAGAGGCAACCAAGGCAATTGAAGAAACGCTTGCAGACAATGTTATCGGAGACATCTTTGCGCCACCTTTCTGGATGATGGTCGGGCACAATATCAACCTTTGACCAACAGATGCTCTTCGTCTTTGTGTCGAAAAATTTGGATCTTTTGTCGTCGCCGCCATAACGGTGCGGCGAGGAACTCGTGGGGACAGTTGGTGAGGAGAAATTCAGAAACCAAAAAACAGGAGTTACATGGATATTGGAAGCAACTACCACTTTCACAATTTTCTGTCAATCTTTTAACTAAAATCAAATTTTTAATCTCCTCTTTTTAAGAATTACGGTTGAGTTTTAGAAATAGAGAAATAATTAAAGTGAAAAATAAAACTTAAAATAATTATTTGAATAATTATTTTTATAATTAGAGTATGATACACTTTTATATAGTGCATCATAAGTAATTTTAACTACTTATAATAATCTCTCACAAGTTGAAAGTATGTAACAACATTTTCAACATGGAAAGAACAATACAAGAAAAAGAAAAATACAATAAAACTAATAAAAAAAATTTATAAGAAAAATAAAACTTGAAATGATTATTTGAAGAATTATTTTTATAATTAGAATATGATGCACTTTTATATAGTGCTATTCATGTAACTAACCTAACAACTATCACATAACCATAAGTAATTTTAACTACTTGTAATAGTATCAATATTGATATCTTAAACAATGTGTTGTGTTTGAATATATTTAAAAATTATATATATTATTTTTGTCTTTGTAGTTAAGAAAGTTGTATTAATAGTGTAAAAATTTAGATTTAATTTGTATGTATCAATAATATAAATATATTTTACACTGTTTAATAAATATTAAATGTCAGATTAATAAAACAATTTCATTTTTATGCTAATTATTTTTAAAGTATCATTTATAGATGTTTGTGATATGTTGAAGTGTAAAACTTTTTATACGGACAAAATATAACAATTAAACTCTAAAAAAAAAAGTTAATTTTTAAAAAAAAAATTAGATTTTTAAAAACTGATTTTTAATTATTAAAATTAGGAGTCAAAATTTGATCTACAACCTCTCCTAACAAGCATTATATACAATATTATACTTTTTTTGTTATTTATCCTTTAAAATCTAAGCACTCCAATAATCTTTAAAATCTAATTCTCACATATTTCTCACTTCTCACAATTTCTTACTTATTTTTCTCTTCGGAGTTTCTCTTGATAACTAAACATACACGTACAATCATTTATGGATTTGATTCCCATCGATTACACCTGTTATTGAAGTTGATTATTACAACGTCTAGTATTGTTTTGATTACTTTGTTTCTTTTTTCTTTTTTTCTTTTTCTATTAGTTGAAATCTTTATGTTTCCTCAAATCTATGTGAAACCTATATATATAGTTTAGTGAATTATATCGAAATTTATGTGTTGCTATAGCTAATACTCTTTGGCTATAGAGTAGTGCTTTATATGGCACGAGAGGCCATTAGCATGAATTGCACGATCACAAAGTCTGAGGTTTTTTCTTTTTTCAATAATTATAAACAGGATAAATTTAACAAATAAGATGAATTTTATTTTATTGTCCTTACAACATAGATATTAATTATTTAATTTTGATATACATTTTTCTATATTGTTTTTTTTATTTAAATTTTTTTATATTGTTGATAAATCAAAAATCATCTTTTATATAATTTTTTAAATAAATTAAATAGATAGTTTATATACAGAAAAATGAGATGGTTAACACGGGGATGTCACTAAACTTAGACTAAAAATATGTTATAGAGACAAAACAATATATTTAAATTTTTAAATAGATTTTTTTATAAGTTTAAACTCAAAAATCATTAGGGTCAAATACACTTTGAAGTTTAGATTGCATTGATATAGATAGTTATAAATTAGATATAAGTATTTACAAACAACACTTTCATATTACCACCTAAAGTTTAATTTATGTCTCTGCGAATTATGAGTCAATTTTTTATCAATCGAATCCATCTTTTTTAATGAAATATATTTAATTTAAAAAAAAAATACTATACAAGAAAGAATACGACGTGTTTATATGCTATGCATATTTGTGAATGGGGAGAAACGTAATTAAGAGAGAGAGAAATAAAATCTTAGTAAGGAGCAATAAGTAATTTATTCATCTGCGGCATTTAAACGACAATTGATTCTTACATTCTATTTAATCTCTCCGTTCACAATGAGTAATTTATTTTTAAAAATAATTTGTCCTAAAAATAATTATCATTGACAATTTATACTGTTATATTAGTTACTTTTTTTTTTTAATTGTATGCTCTAAATAATATTAGATGCGCAACTTTCAATTCTTAATTTTTCATTTATATTAAAGATAA
>JBBPBT010001328.1:2485290-2500623 GCA_037974875.1 Cicer bijugum | reverse complement strand
AGGAGGAAGAAATATAGATTTATAAATAAATTAAAACTCAAGATACAACTAAATTATAATATAAATTTCAACAAATCACGTAAAGTAAACTTTTATTTCATTGGATATAACCAAATGTAATTAATTTAAATCTATATTTTTTTTATAAAAAATTGAATAATTTGATGATTGTATTTACCACATCAAAAAGTAATCATCGTAATTAGTAAATTAGTTGATTTATACATGAAAAATAGGATGATTGTTCTAAACCATTAATGTAACTAGAAAACTAGCTTATATAAAGATCAGGGGATGAAATGTAAGCAAACATCATATTGGACAGGGAGAATCATGTCATTTTCTACATTAAAAATTGTATTTAACTTATATTTGATTTTCTGTTAATTGTTGTTATTATGTGAAATTGTATTTTTTGTTTAACCATTTATTATATTGGTAGAGGAAAATATTTTGTATTGAAATAATTTTATTTAGTTTTTTCTCAACAATCACATACTCACAATAGTGGGTGTAGAGATGAGATGATAGTTAGTTGATAGAAATTAAATATAATATGTTTAGAGGAAAAATAAAGATAAATGTTTGTTAGACCAAGGGACTGTGATGAACACAATCCAGGCGCAACAACAAAAATCAGCAGGAAAGCAAGGAAGTAGAGAAGAAAGAATAAAATGAAAATTGTTCTAAGTTTATTGATTAATACTACACTTTACAAAGTATTGCTTTTATATGTATTGCACAATTGCTTGCAAAGCTATTTAGCCAAAGTAACTAACTAACGATCATAACTAACCAACAATCAGTTTTAGTAACTAACTAACAACCTTCTAAACTTGGTAAAAATGACAGTTATGCAATAAAGTTCAACACTTCCCCTTAATTCATAACTGTTGAACACTTATAACACCAAGTTTCTTTCTCAAAACTGAAATCTGTAAATTTTTAGAGCTTTTGTAAAACCATCTGCTAACTGCACTTCAATTGGGCAATATTGCACCTCAACCATTCCATTGTTCACTTGCTCTCTGATGAAATGAAACCTTGTATCAATGTGTTTACTTCTGCCCTGTGAGATTGGATTTTTTGCAAGGCTAATGGCTGACTTGTTATCGATTCTGAGTATTAAAGGCTTCATCGCTTCACACCTCAGTTCCTTTCATCACTAAATCTAGCCATTTTGCTTGACAGGTTGCAAAAGTTCCTGTAATATATTCTACCTCACAAGATGAAAGTGCAGTCATTGGTTGCTTCTTTGTACACCATGATATGGCTGCTTCATTGAACTTGAAAACATAGCCAGAGGTACTCCTTCTGTTTGTGATATCTCCACACCAATCACTGTCTGAATATCCAATAAGTTCACTTCTTTCAACTTTGCTTCCATTAGAGAACAACAACCCAAACTCCTTTGTGCCTTTTATATATCGAAGTATCCTTTTAGCTGCTATTAAGTGAGTCTTCCTTGGATCATGCATGAATCTGCTAATCACACTAACCGAGTAGCAAATGTCAGGCCTGTTGTTGCATAGATATCTCAGCGAATCAACCATCTGTCTGAACAGTGTTCGATCAACTTTTTCTTCCTCACTGCACTCATCAAATTTTGAGTTTGTTTATGATGGATTTGAGATTGAATTGCAGCTATTCATTTCAAATTTCTCAAGCAGTTCACCTATATACTTCTGCTGGAGCATAACTATTCCTGTCTTCATCTTCATAAATTCCATTCCTAATAAGAATGAGAGTTCACCTAGATCAGTCATTTCGACTTCAGATTTCAACTTGATTTTTACTTTTTCAATCTTTGATGATGTGCTTCCAGTAATGATAAGATCATCTACATATATGCAGATTATCCTAGTTTCTTCTTCACTTGAACTTTGCACATTTACCCCAAACTCTGCTGAACACTTTTTGAAACCTATTTGAGTCAGAAACTGATCTATTCTTTTGTTCGAGGCTCTAAGGGCCTGCTTGAAACCATACAAAGCCTTATGGAGTCTATATACCATATTCTCCTTGCCTTGTACTTCAAAACCAGGAGGTTGTGATACAAACATGACCTCTTCAAGTGGACCATTTAGAAAGGCTGATTTTTCATCTAAGTGATATAGTGACCACCTTCTCTTGCAAGTTAGAGCCACTACTAGTCTTACAGTTTCAAGCCTTGCAACTGGAGCAAACACTTCATTGTAATCAATACCCTGTTTTTGTAAGAAACCTCTTTCCACCAATCTGGCCTTGTGCTTTGAAATTTTTCCATCAGGAATTAATTTCAGTTTGAAAACTCACTTCACATCAATTTTCTTTTTCTGATCTGGCAGATTTACTAGCTCCCATGTGTGATTTTTCTCATTTGATTGGAGTTCTTCAATCATAGCTTTCTTCCATACCCCCATATTAGTGCCTCTTTATAATTGAGAGGTTCAACATCTGCTAATAATGCAAAGGGAACGATATCACATTCATCATTTACTGCATTATTAGAAATCAATTCACAATCATTAAGTCTGCTTGGAGCTTGTTTGATTCTTTGAGGTCTCACAGTTGTTTCCACTTCTTCTGGTTCATCTACATCATATTGTTTACTTCTGTATTATCTGATTCATCACTTGAGTCAGGATAAATGCAGCTTTGCTGATTTTCTCTGTTGTATACTAGTTCCTCTTCCCATTTCCATTTCTCAGCCTCATTCACAATCACATCCCTACTGAGATGTACCTTTTGAGTTACAGGATTATACAACTTATAGGCGCCTGTAGGATGATAGCCTATAAGTATCATGATTTCACTTTTATCCTCCAGCTTACTTCTCCTAACATCTGGTACATGTTTATAGCACAAGGAGCCAAAAAATTTGAAATGATTCACACTAGGCTTCCTTCCACACCATGCTTCCTCAAGCACCTTCAAATTTAGCTTCTTTGTTGGACATTTATTCAAAATGTATCCAAATGTAGTGACTGCTTCTCCCCAAAACTTGTGTGGTAAGTTTTTTTGCTTGATCATACTTTTTGCCATATTTAATAGGGTCATGTTCCTTTTCTCAACAAGTTCATTATGCTGAGGTGTATATGGTATTGTCACTTCATGCGCAATGCCTTGATTGACACAAAAATCTTCAAATTCTTTTGAGGTATACTCTCCTCCACCATCAGTTCTCAAGATCTTAATGGATTTGCCACTTTCTTTTTCTATTAAGACCTTGAATTTCTTGAAAACCTCTAACGCCTCAATCTTAGCCTTAATTGTATACAGCCACATCATTCTTGTACATTCATCCACAAATGTGATAAAGTATTTGCTTCCCCCCAATGAAGATACTTCAAAAGGACCACATATATCAGAGTGAACTACTTGCAGTGCTACACTAGCTCTTTTAGATGCTTCAGAACCAAATGAACATCTACTTTGCTTACTTTTCACACATACTTCACAAATGGCTTTTCTGTCATTCAGTTTTGGCATGCCATACACCAATCCTTTAGCATTCAAATCACTAAGACTTCTAAAATTTAAGTGACCATACCTCTTGTGCCATAAGTCTTCAACATCTTCATTCCCTGCTGCAAATAGGCATATCATTCTTTCACTTGAGATGTTGCATATGTATGTTCTATTCTTTGACATGTTTGATTTGAGCACCAAGTTCTTCTTTTCATCAAACAACTTCAATGCATCACCATTCATAGTTACTAAGAATTATCCCTTCTCCACCAGTTGACCGATGCTCATGAGGTTACACTTCATCTCAAGAACATACATTACATCTTCAATAATGATTCTTTTGCCATCATTGCTTCTGATTATTACATTTCCACTACCTTCAGCTACAAGGTTTCTATTGTCAGCCAGTTTGATGCATGTTTTCTTGCTAGTATCAAAGCTTGTCAACCATTCTCTATGTGATGTCATGTGGTTTGAGAATCCAAAGTCAAGAAACCACTCTTCATTTTGAAATTTCTCATCACTGTTAGTAGACATCATCAACATTGTACTAGAATTGTCTCCATGAGCCAGATTTGCTTCTTCATCATTCTTTTGATTTTCCTTGAACCAACATTCATCAACGAAGGGCCCATATATACTTCTCATAGTTGAAGCATTGCACCTTATTTTTTTTCAAAATCCATCTTCTTGTTCTTACTACTGCTAAAACCTCATCTCCTTGAAGATTCAACTTTGTCTTCAATCTTGTTTTTTCCATGTGTGGACCAATTTGCTTTGCTCTTTCCCTTCTTCTTGAAATCCTTCTGATTTCCCTCATTCTTGGAAGTTTGAACTTGAAATGCTTGTTGAACTGATCTTTCAGAATTTCTATCAAGCACCAGGAGCTCATGTGCTTCCAATGAATTTTGCAGCTCTTCAATTTTCATAGTTTTCACATCCTTTGCTTCTTGGATAGCTACAACTATGAAATCTAATTTTGGACTTAAAGATCTCATCACTTTTTCTACTACCATCTGATCTGTAATATTTTCCCCACAAGTTCTCATTTGATTGACAATGGCTGTTAAGTTTGAGAAGTAATCATGTAATTTCTAATATGCTTCCATCTGCATCACCTCATACTTTCTTCTATATGATTGTAGCTTCACTTGCTTCACCTTTTCTCCACCAGTGTGATAGTTTTCTAAGATGTCCCATGCTTCTTTGGATCTTGTTGCTTTAGAAATCTTCTCAAAGTGCTGATTATTAACATTATGTTGAATGTAAAACAATACTTTGCAATCTTTCTTCTTGGCTTCCTTGAATGCAGTCCTCTGTGCATCAGTTGGATTTCCCACCAAATCCTCATAGCCATCCTGCACAATTTCACTCACTTCTTGTGCTCCAAATAAAGATTTTCAAAGCACTCCATCGATCTCAGTTCTTGCCATCAAGAACCAGAATATTTGATCCAAAATCATTGATATTCATCTTGCCTATCAAGAATCTATCACTCAGTGTTTCCCTTGCTTGTTCCCCTCAATTTTAACTCGTGTTTCCCTTAGATTGAACCAAGCTCTAGATGCCAATTGTTAGACCAAGGGATTACGATGAACGCAGTCCAGGCGCAACAACAAAATCAGCATAAAAGCAGGGAAGTAAGAATAAAATGAAAATTGTTCTGAGTCTATTGATTAATACTACACTTTGCAAAGTATTCCTTTTATATGTATTGCACAATTGCTTGCAAAGTTATTTATCGAAAGTAACTAACTAACAATCATAACTAACCAACAATCAGTTTTGGTAACTAACTAACTAACAACATTCTAAATTTGGTAAAAATGACATTTATGCAATAAATTTCAGCAATGTCTAGTAGACTTATGAGAGTAATTTTGAGACTTCGGATATTACGGACATTGGTGTAAATCTTATTCAACAAGATCGTCTTTTTTTGGTAGTGTTATTTTAGCTTCTCTCTTCATCCTTTTGAATGATAGACAAGGATTCTCTTTATTAAATTAGTTTTTGACGTATGAGTTTTCATCCAAGTTTGTGTATTCCATTAACAAATGAACATGTCCAAAGTTATTATGTGTGTTAACTTCAGTTTTGTTTACTCTGCATAATTTGTTTCTTTTTTATTTTAATTATAATTTTTTTCTGCTATGTTTTTAATTTTTAGAAACATACCAATATCCTTATTTGGTAGTGTAGATGTGAGGTGTGCTTCATCAGGAATCTGATCATTCTACTCTTGAATTATATTATGATACTTCCATGTTTAAGGAGATAATGATACAATACCTCACGTCAAGATTTTTCTTTAATTAATTTATTTATTTTACCAAATTTTTAATTTATTTTTTGGTTACGACATTATTCTAGATTTATTTTTTTATTAAGGTATTAATTTATTTTTGTTTTCAATTTTTGATTTAGTTTTACTCAATTAATTTTGTTTATGAAGTGTAGTTTTGATAGTTTGCACGATGTATATTATTAGTTGTTCACATAGTTGGAAAAAATTGCTATACCTTTTTTTTATGAAAATTTTTATGATTTTTTAACCCCCGATGTTTATTTTAGCTTTCAAACTATTAATTCAAATGCAAGAAAATATAAAATTAGAATATCATATGATTTGTAGGACTTATTTATTGAATGAATAGAATGTCTTATTTAAACATGGTTCATTCTAACTATCTTTAAACTAACTAATTGAGTGATTAGTTAGCTATCACAAACAACTAATATTTTACTTGAATTACACATTTTCTAATACCAAAAATGTTCTTAGTTTTATCCTGAACAATGTAGTTCTTCTAGAACATTCTTGGTTTATAACATTTTCCCTTAATTCAAGTATCTAAGTGAAATTAACTACTCCTAGCATTTGTCTTAACTCCTCAAATCTAGTTGTCCTCAATGTCTTGGTCATGATATCTGCCAATTGTACTTCAGTTGGATAATAAATGAGTTGAAGCTTGCATCTTCCAACTTGATCTCTTAGGAAATGAAACCTTATTTCAATGTGCTTGCTTCTTCCATGAGACACAAGATACTTTGCTAGGTTTGTGGCTAAGATGTTGTCAATCATCAATAGCACTGTCCTCCACCCTTCAATCTTCAATTCTGCTATCAATGATTCCAGCCACAATACTTGGCAGGCTGCATAGCTTCCAACAATGTATTCAACATCGCATGATGAAAGTGATATGACTGGCTACTTCTTTGATCTTATCAATTCTGCTATCAATGATTCCAGCCACAATGCTTGGCAGGCTGCATAGCTTCCAACAATGTATTCAACATCGCATGATGAAAGTGATATGACTGGCTACTTCTTTGAGCTCCATGCTATTGGAGATTTCATGAATTTGAACACATAGCTTAAGGTGCTTATTCTATCACTCTTATCTCTAGAACAATCTGAATATCACACCAAGTCTCCATCTTCTTACTTTAATTCTTTTTCAAATAGGATTTCATGCTCCAATGTGACTTGAATATATCTCATGATTGCCTTAGTTGCCAGCCAGTGAAATTAGCTAAGATTCTCCATGAATCTGCTGATAACTCCCACACTATTGCAAATATTAGGTCTTGTGTTGCATAAGTATCTTAAAGAGCCAAGAACATTCTTGAACAAGGTCGAATGAGCCAACTCTTCTTCTATTTATGTTCCAAACTTTGAATTGCATTCAATTAGTGTGAAAGCAAGGTTGCTACCAGCCATATTAAACCTTCTAAGAATTTTTGCAACATATTTCTTCTGATGCATCACTAGCCTTGCTTCTGATACAGTGAGTTCCATTCTCAAGAAATATGTCAACTTGCCTAGATCTGACATTTCAAACTCCTTCTTCATGATTTCCTTGAATTCTTCAATTGCCTTCTTGTTGCTACCAATTATTTGCAAGTTATCAACATATATGCATAGTAGGATCATTACATGTTCTCCATTCAGTGTGTAATGCATCACATAGACTTCATATTCTGTTGCGCACTTGATGAAGCCAATGCCAATTAAGAATGAACCAATTCTTTTGTTCCATGCTAATGGGGTTTTCTTTAAACCATAGACAATTTTCCTAAGCCTAGACAGTTTATCCTCATTTCCCTTAATCATAAATCATGGTGGTTGAGAGACATACATTTCTTCTTCCAGAAATCCATTTAGAAATGTATACTTAACATCAAGTTGGCACCTCACCCGGTCTCTAGCACATACCAATGTTATTACTAGTTTGATTGTCTTAATCCTAGCCATTGGAGCAAACACTTTAGAGTAGTTTATGCCTACCCTTTGCAAGAATCATTTGGCAACCAATCTAGCTTTGTATTTAGCAATTGTTCCATGTGGATTCAACTTAAGTTTTTAGACCCATTTTACTCCAATTTTCTTATGTTTTTTAGGCAAGTCAGTCAAGTACCAAGTCTGATTTTTCTCAATTCCCTTGATATCTTCTATCATAGCTTCCTTCTAGGGCCCTCTCTACATGGCTTTTTCAATATTTAGTGGTTCAATATTTGCAAATAAAGTAAAGTACACTAGATCTCCACTGTTGTCAATTTCATTATCATTGTATACTTCAAATTATCATAAATATGTCGGTGGTTGTCTTACTCTCTAAGATCTACTTAACACTATCTTTCTTCAATTATGTCTTCACAGGTCTAATGATCATCTTGCACTTGTAAAGGAATCTATGTAGGCTAGCTTGTATTGCGGGTCACTTGTACCTAGTCCCAGTGCTGGCTACTGGCAATCTGCTTCTAATGTTGGCTGATACTGGCTTTATGTGTCCAGACCCATTGCTCTTGCTCAATGATTTTCACATATCTATGACTACCACCTTGCCTCTAATAGAATCATACAATTTGTAGGCACCAATTGGATGATACCCAACAAAGATCATGGATTCACTCTTGTCATGTAACTTTCTTCTTTTATGGTTAAGCACATGCTTAAAACTTAAAGCACCAAATATTCTCAAGTGCCCTAGTGTTGGTTTCCTTCCACTCCAAACCTCATTTGGCACCTTCTCTAGTAGCTTCTTTGATTGAAATTTATTTAGGATGTATGCAGCAGTTGATGCAGCCTCACCCCAGAACTTGTGTGGCAATTATTTTCCTTTCAACATACTTCTAGTCATGTCTATGATGATTATGTTTCTCCTTTCAGCCAATCCATTATGTTGAGGTGTGTAGGGGGCAGTCACTTCATGTTCAATTCCATGCTTGAAACATGATTCGTCAAACTCATGTGATGTATGCTCACCACCTCCATATGTCCTTGGCACTTTGAGAGTTCTTCCACTTTGTTTTTCAACTTTCACTTTGAAATTCTTGAACAATTCAAATGCTTTATCTTTGGTCTTTTTCAAATAAATCCACATTCTACTAAATTCATAAACACATGTTATGAAATAATTATTACCTCATAATGATTGCACCTCGAATGGTCCACATATGTCCCTATGAACAACTTCAAGAACGCTTTTCATTCTTGCTTGCGCTTGTGATTTAAAGGAGTTCCTTGTTTGTTTTTCTATCATACACACTTCACACCTTCTCTGGAACATCAATCATAGGAATGTCATTAACCATCTTCTTTGTTCATAGTTGCTGCAAGCTTCTGAAGTTTTGATGACCAAACCTTGCATGCCATAACCTTTCCTCATCAAATGAGCTTACTTATGGATCAACTTACCTATGCTCAGCAAATTGCTTTTCATTTATGGCACATATATATAGTACATTTTCAATCACCACTATTTTTCCATTTCTTCTTTTGATCACCGTGTTGCCAGCTCCCTCAGCTTCCAAGGTTCTATAATCAGCAAACCTGATCTGGCTCCTTCTTGATGTATCAATATCCACCAACCATTCTTTATGACTTGTCATGTGATTATAGCATCCAATATCAAGAAACCATAATTGATATAAAGAGCGTTATTCTTTTGCGGTAGCCATAAAGAAGACTGTATATAAGTCTAAATCATCTTCTTGAGTATCACAAGCCTCATCCTCATCTTTCTTCTTCTGCTTTCCTTTACCATACCAACATTAACGAGCAAAGTGTCCAAACTTCTCATAATAGTAATATTGAACCTTCTTCTTGTCAAAGTTCTTTGATTTTCTTTTGGATTTACCACTTGCACTTCCTCCATTTGCTAAAGATTCAGACTTATCCTCAAATTTCTTGAATTTATTCTTGTTCCACTTTCTTTCTTTCTTTTTTTTTCTTTCTTTTTGTTCTCCTTTCTTGTAGACTAGTGTTGTCAGCGCCTAATCCCTAGGATTCTCTCTACTTCTTTCATCCATTCTCAACTTTCATGCTTCTAAAGTTCCCTGCAACTCTTCAAGACTCAATGTGAAAATGTCTTTGGATTCCTCAGTGGCACACACAATGTAATCAAACCTGTGATGCCAAGATCTCAATATATTTTCACACAATTTATGTCCAGACAGCTTCTCTCCACAGCCAGCCATTTGATTTGTGATACTCATCAGCCATGAAATCAGATATGAAACCTTCTCTTGTTCCTCCACTTGCAAAAATTTGAATTGTCATTGTAGGGTCTAAAATTTCACCTTCTTAACCTAGGTGTCTCCTGCATAACATTTCTCAAGAATGCCCTATACTTCTTTTTCACTTCTTGCATTAGATATCTTGTCAAAGTTGGTTGTGTCAAGGTATTGATGAAGAATGAAGATGGCTTTGGAATCTTTCTTCTTGTTTTCTTTATAACTTTATCTTTTCTCCTATATTGGATTGTCTCCTAGATCCGCAAAACCATTTTCTATGATTACAAAAACTTGAAATCCAAACAATGCTCGAATCTGCACTCTCAATATATCCCAATCTTTTCCATTAAAGTGTGGCATATGGGCTAGAAAATTTTCGTTGTTTGCACTTGAACTCATCCTCACTTCACTCGTGTTTTCACTCTTTAATTTGGATCAATGAAGCTTGCTCTGCTACCAATTGTTAGCTTTCAATTTATTGATTCAAGTGCAAGAAAATAGAAAAGTAGAATAGTATATGAGTTGTAGGACTTTTTTATTGAATGAATAAAATGTGTTATATATACATGGTTCATTCTAATTGTCCTCTAACTAACTAACTAAATGACTAACTAATTGAATGTTTAGTTATTTATCTATCACAAAACGACTAATACTTTACTTGCATTACACATTTTCTAATACCAAGAATGTTCTTGGCATTATCCTGATTAATCTGGTTCTTATAGAACATTCTTGGTTTATAACAGTTTATTGTATTGTAAACGAGAAATATTTAGTAAACATGTAAGCAAAGCTCAAATATACATAATTCGATATATTTGGACATAAAACCAAACTTCATGTTAAGAACGATCTTTTAAATGCATCATTGTTCTTACATTTGTTAATCACATTTTCACCATCCATCGTAAATCATCATCTAATAACGATTGTTAGCAAAATCAACTAATAATGGTTTATGATTTTTGTTGTAAGATACTAATAATGTATATGTGAATTGTAGGATATCAATGTTGACATTGAAAAAGGTCAACATTTCAAAATTTCTAATTATTTGATTATTCTTTTTCTTTTTAAACAATCAAATAATATATTAAATAATAAAATTCTAAGCACAAGACGTTCAAAGAATAAAAATATACAAATGTAAAAAAGTTAATAAAATTCAATCACACAACAAAATAAATGTTGACCTTTTTTGCGAACCACATCTAACCCACCAAATTGTTGAGCTTGGTGTAAAATATTAGAAAAGGACCTTCAATGTTCAATTAGGTAAAAAATGTTTCGCCAAATAAAACCAAAACAAGGACAATAATAAAATAGATGTTGAGCAGTTTTTTCAAGTCCACACCACCCACACACAGGCTAGAAGAGTTATCCAAAATGCCTTTTTTCAGCAAATTATTTTTCGTAGATAGCCGATTGTGCAACAATCTCCAAACTAAGAGAGATATATTTAGCGATATAATTTATTCCAAACAATATCATCAAAAGGAGAGCGATTTACACAACAGTTCTACAATAATCCATGATAAATATCTTTCATAGAGTACACCCCTGCACGTAGTACTTTTCCATTGCCACAAATCCTCAACTGGATCCTGTAAATGAACATTAACAAACAATGAAGCAAATCTTTTCCACCAACCCCTCTTTCCACTATAACAAACTACGATGCCACCCTCATCCATCTCCCCCAAATTCCTACCCCAACCTAAACATACTTGCCAATGTTATAAACATATAATGCACTACTCCAAACAACCACTAAACCTACTATATAATGACCCACGTCCCAACCATATATCATATATCAAAACAAAGTATTCCGACCATTACCTACTCTTCTTACTAAGTTGTTCGAGAATCACTGTTCGTGACTACCCCCCACCTCGAACCTCTAAACATCTAATATACTTCCACCACAACAAATCTCGAGAAGTACCACCAACCACTACCCCCATTCAAATAACCATACTTACAAGAAAGAACCTTAAACCACAACTCACATGTATCCGTTTTAAGCATCCAACACCATTCACCCAAAAGTGCTATATTGAAACACATATTATGCACACCAAGTCCACATTGTTAGTGCTCACACCAAATTCTATCCCACTTGATCCAATGAGCCTTGTCGGCCTTCTTACTACCCCCATAAAATAGATTTGAAAAGGGATTTTGTGTTAGAAATAGCATCTAACAAAGCCTTGATAAAAGAAAGAAAATAAAAACGACAATGCAAATATGACAACTTTAATGAGAACAAGGCGGCCACCTAGAGACATATTGTGGTTCCTCCATTCAAAACCCTTATTCGAATTTTTTTCAATCACAAGATTCCAAAAGGATAGATTCATTGGATTGTCATCAATAGGTAATCCAAGGTATTTAAATGGAACATCCCCAACTTTGCAATTCTATAACTTGGTTGCATTTGCAAGCTATGATTCATTAACATTCTCACCAACCAAAATAATTTTGTGAAAATTAACTTTCAGACTTGAAGTCAATTCAAAAAGCAATAGGTTGGCCTTAATAGCTCTTATATTAGACCATTTCTTCTCACCCACGATAAGTGTATCATCCGCAAACTGCAAATGAGAGACTCTAAAATATGAATCGTCACCCACAATATAACTAGAGAACAATCCAAATTCTACCGAAGAACTCAACATGGAACTTAGTCTTTTAGCAGCCAACATAAAATGAAAAGGAGAACGCAAACCCCCATGCCTAAGGCCTTGTTTCAAATAGAACTCCTTTGTAAGGCACCCATTGACCAAAAACAACGTTGAAGCTAAGCTTAGACACTCTAATATCCAACACCTCAATGTTATTGGAAAATTCATAGATGTCGACATCATATCTAAATAACCCCACTCCACTAAATCACAAGCTTTCTCAAAATTAATTTTGACCAATATTAACTTTCTTTTCCTTTTTCACGCTTCATCCACAACTTTATTAGCCACCAAGATACCATCTAAAATCTACCTACCTTTGACAAAGGCATACTAATTTTTGATGTTACATTCCTAATGAAACATTTCAATTGATTAGCCAAAACTTTAGCTAAAACTTTATACGTACAACCTACAAGAGGTATAGGGCAAAAGTCATTAAGTTGTTAAGGTATTTCCTTCTTTGGAATAAAAATAATAAAAGTACAACCGGACCCCTTCATCAACTTACAATTCGCATGGAATTATTGCAAAAACTTATTGAAATCGTGCTTAACATCATCCTAAAATTCTTTTAAGAAACCAAAGTTGACACAATCAGGACCTTGACTTTTGAAGCTAATACAATCCCACATATGTTTCTTCACTTCCTCTTCATCTAACATTCTAGTTAACTAAGAACCCTCTTCAACACTAATGGACTTTATATGAAAATTCTCCACCGACTTGACTAGAAATGATTTTTAAAATATTGAAAAATAGATCCCCTTACTCCTTCCACACTGGCCACTTGAGTACCTCCAACTTCAATACTCAAGATGACATTATGCCTTCTCTTAGAAGAAATCACGCTATGAAAGTACTTCGAGTTAGTGTCAATCTCCTTCAACTACACCACCCTTGATTTCTACCATTGAATACTACAATATGATCTAGAGAGGGAAAATAATTGAGTGATAAGAAATGCCTCTCCATAATCTCGACGTCGTCTAAACTACTAGATTCACCTTTCACATTCAAACGATTAATATTCTCCATTCTCTTTGGTAGACCTCAATTGCCCATCCAAATTGTATCTAGGATTTTAATGCTACTCCCCCAAAGATGATTTGATACCCTTCAATCTTTCCTTCAAAACAAAGACTCCTCATCCAACAAACAAAAAATTATTCCTGTGGTTTTGAACAAACTCATGATAACCAGTAAAGTATGCCCAACATTTCAACAATTTAAATAGTCTAGGTCCCCAATCCTCCACCAGACAATCAGATAAGACAATGATCAGATAAGTCTATCTCCAACACCCATTGAGATACGCAATTCCATGCTTCACAAAATTTTTTAGACAAAAGAAAATGATCCAGTCTACTCATACAAGTCAAGCTCCATCCAACCTCAATCACATACATCTCCTTCCAAGTAAAGGTAAATCCACCAAATGATTTGATTATTCTTAATGTATCAAACAATTTATCTTCAATTTTTATTTGTGTTAAACTATAAGTTTACATTATAAATTATTTTTTCAATATTTTCATTTCAATTTGGTTTTTTGTTATGAATAAATTTGAATTTATTTGTCTTTAAATCTTAATTCAATAGCAAATGCCAATATTATTAGGTTAGACAACTTGTCTCAGGTTTGAATCGAGACATTGGAGTTGTGTAAGTTAAATTTACTTTTTCATCGAGTTTTTACTTCCCATATCAATTCAATTTTTTTTTATGATTTTAATTTTGTTATAGTTCATATTTAAAATTTTTTATTTAAAGTTATAGTTCATATTTTAATTTTGTTAATTTCTATTTAAGCCAGAAGATAAAACCAATTTATGTAAAAAAAAAATTATTTTAAATTAGATTTATATATCGACATTTTTTTTATTTACTGAATTTTGGCTATATTATACTTCACTGAATTTTTTTTCATTCTTCTTAATTCTTTATAATACATTGATTTTTTTTTTTAACCTTTGCTTTCATATGTTGATCATGGGCGGAGATCCAACCATTGCTACATGAAATAAAACGAAGTTAACAATTATTAAAATATCCAATATTATTTTTTTTAAGAAAAAAGAATCAAATATATTAATAGGCAATATCCAACATTATGTTTACAACTTGTAATTATGTGATTGTTAAAAGCTTTTAATATGTTTTTTTTTTCATGCAAATATGTTTCATTTTGATTTTAGTTTCTATAATTTTTTTAATTTGATTTATACTCTTGTAAATTTTAACAAGTTTTAAAAAAGTTTAATCTATCAAAATATGGTGGTATGACTAATTTTGGATGAAGTGCCACATACCGTGAAATTGTTGTTGATTAGACAATATTAAATATTTAAAGTTAAAATTAATTTTATTAACACATTTAATCATTTTATCAAAAACTTAAAACTTATTAATTAAATAATTAATAAACCAAGTAAATAATAAAAATTCAATAATCTTCATCTTCAACTTTAAATTTTTGAATAAAAACTCAACAACTTTCATCTTCAGCTTTAATTTCTTCATCTTCAAATTACAAATTCTCATATCTGATTAAAACCTTAAAAAATTTACACTCATTTTTTCTTACACCATACCAACTTTTTTATTATTTACTTAGTTTATTAATTAATTAGTTAAGTTTTTAATAAAATGATTAAATGAGCTGATAAAATAA